>SNQJ01S0054917.1:46582-56886 GCA_010110895.2 Picea sitchensis | reverse complement strand
CATCTTACGATAGGCGAATGTACCCCACGGACAAATGAATGCCATTTTGTGTTGGTCTTCAGGTTTGATTTGGATTTGATTATATCCCAAAAAACCATCCATGAACGAAAAGGCTTCACAACCGGCACATTCATCAATGATCTTGTCAATGAATGGTGTTGGAAAATTATCTTTTGGACATGCCTTGTTTAAATCATGGAAATCGGTACATACACGAATCGTGCCTTGTTTTTTATTGACTGGCACGGGGTTTGACACCCATTGAGTCAAATGAATAGGATAAATGAAACCTACCTTGAGCAATTTCTCAACCTTAATCTTCATGGCTTCTTCTTTCTCAGGATTGATTGGACGAAGTTTTTTTCGAACAGGCTTGGCATCAGGATACGTTGTGATTTCATGTTCAACTATTTTCAGATCGATACCTGGAATTTCCTCATAAGACCAGGCAAAAACGTCACAGAATTCTTTGAAAAGATCTGTGTAAATTTGAATCTCTTCGGGGGACCAATCCACTCCGACGAATAAATTCTCCATGACCCCAAGGTTTCGGGAGATGTTGATAGGTATAGTTTCAGCGATATTCGCCATATTCCCCTCAGCATAAATTTCCTATGTATCTAAGAGATTAATAGGACATGGTTGATCTCCCGTCATGGTAACAGTAAATTATCTTGCCTCGATTTGGATTAACTCTGGGAGGAAATATGATTTGTGATGAAGATCTTCCCAAGGTTTGTCCGGACTAGTCATTTCTTCGATTACTACTTCGTCAGAAAGCAAGACTAAGTCTAACGAATCAATGTTAGCAAGAGAACCCTGAGCCCAAATAGGCTCTGGAAGTGGATCTAACTCTTGTGTGGGAGTCGGATCAGGGTTAGTTGAAGCTTCCTGGACTAAAGAGTATGCTACTTCAGTGGCCAACAAGGGCAGGGACATGCCGGGGTGCCCTGTCTCATCCATCGTGGCTGATGGGGAAGGAAGAATCCAAGGATCCTCAAAGTAAGTCGTGAGGAACGACGAAACTTGAAAAATCTCCACCTTATGGTGATTAGATATAAAATTGACATCATCATGAGGAGATGGGTAATCAAATGTACCCATAAAGGATGGGCACAGACCAACTCCTACGTTAACGACACCTGGTTGAGGATTATCAATCATGGGAACCGTGGAT
This sequence comes from Picea sitchensis, assembly GCA_010110895.2. NCBI lineage: Eukaryota > Viridiplantae > Streptophyta > Pinopsida > Pinales > Pinaceae > Picea > Picea sitchensis. The sequence goes on along the minus strand of SNQJ01S0054917.1, from coordinate 55,709 downwards.
GCCCCCAAAGTTGGGTCAGGTCTAGAGAAGGACAATTGATTGATGGTCATTATCCGACCCTCGTGCGGAAACAACAAGACTCGGAAAACTGTAGAAACCACATCTTGCATAGCATAAGTCCAACTCCATCCTAACAAGATATTATAGTCGAGGGGAGCATCGATTACGTATACTTAGACACACACGGTCTTCCCTCCTAACTTCATAGGGAAAGAAGGAACGATGCCATGTGGTCGGAAAGAACGACTGTCGAAAGAAGTAAGGAGAGTAGGTGACGAAGACAAAGTGGGCTGGCCAATGGCCTTCCAACATGCTAATGACATAATGCATGTCAAGGCGCCCTCGTCGACCACCGTGCGTAAGATATTTCGTGTAAAAGTTTTCATGGGATGATCCACTACTATCTAAAACGCTACGTGGTAAGGCAGACGAGGTTTTAGGTCAGTTGTATCTAACATGATGGTAATTGGATTAAAAGTCTCAGTAGAGCCAAAAGCCATTAAAAAAGGCTTTCCTCTAAGCAAGGCAACTTTGGAGGATTTCCAAAGTAGACATAACACAAGGGGTTTGTGATAAATCCTCCACGACAGAGTAATTCTGGGCGGCCCTTGTATTTGGGTTGTGAGAAGCTTTCTTAAATGCACCTTTTGGAATGCATGTCATTGTTTCTCCCAACGCTCGATCTGTAGAGGAAGAGATGGGATTTCAGCTTCTTTACCCTTCTCAGAAGCACTTGGTTTACTACAGTCGTGTGCTCTAGTCGTTATGAAAGCATCACCCCTAACCATATATACGTTCGCGGATGAGGGATTGTTTGGAGGAGGGTAGGTTTCTTGACTTCCCCCTTCTGCACTTGTAGAGTCTTGAGTTAAATTTTGTCCATGTTGAAAAGGGTTAGTCAACATGGCTTGTTGTTGTTGTGTGACAAAATTTTGGGCCTCTGCAAGTCAAGGACAAAGATGGGTCAGGTGGTATTCCACACACACACACAGGTGGTATTCTATATGGTTTCACAGATCTTGTGTGGTGATTGTATTCAGATATCTTTGGATCTATTGTGATATTTTGTATTCGGGTATTTGGTACTTAACATATTCCACACACAAGTTGCACGGATACCTCGCCTTCCATTTTTCTGTAGTGTCCCCGCTTACCCTTCTTTCGTTGTTTTTTCTTCCCTTCAGGCTGTTGGGTGGCCTTTGGGTTAATCGACTGCACGGAGTGTACTTCCGACATTTGGGTAGGAGGAGCATCCAAAGCAGTTTCTGGGTGGCCGCTGAGTGTTGTATAGATAACTGTTGCAATTGATTTGTCAATTTCTCAACTATCTTGGTTTGTGTTGAACCAACAATACCATCGGCATGTGGTCCAACTCTCCGTATAGTTTTATATAGTATCGATTGTGGTGCATCTGGAAGGATGTTGTATAATAAACCAGACTGAGAATAGATGAGCTCAAACTATTGAGCCCTCATGATGGCATCTTCTTCGGAGAAAACTCCTGAAGTCATGATGTCTTTGGATAATTGTGGGACCAAAGACTTAAGGAACCACTCAAGCAGGAATGTTGGTGGGACTGGTACTTTGATTAGACTCTTCCAATGTCTCCACTCTCGGATATGATCAGAGATATGGTCCACTGTTGTCTGTTCGAAATTGGAAAGAAGCTCTATGCCGGCATCGTATCTCATAGGTAACTAGAAATGGTTAAGGAAGGCCATCGCCAGTTCGCCAAAAGAACAGTATCTTGAGCAGTTGAGCTCGCTGTACCATTTCGCAGCACTCTCGATAAGATTACGTTGAAACAATCGCAACTGTACAGAGTCATCTTTCAATGAGTTAGATGAACACCAAAGATGGAAGGTAGTCATATGATCACCTGGATCTTCATTAGGCTTGGCCTCGAACTTTGGAATGTCTGAAGGCAACTTCGTTGGCATAGGAGGCCAACGTGGATTGTGACAAATAGGATCATTTAAGAACCTTTTCAAATCTAGCAAGTGTAAAGTTTCCAAGAATGGTAGTTTGGGTTCCTGCTGATAACCTGGGAAAAAGGGTCCTGGAGTTTGACTGGCACCAGGTTGCCAGGAAAAGTTTGGCTGCTAGCCCAGATTCTAGTAGAAACCATGGCCTTGACCAACATAAGGATTTTGCATCGGCGGAGACATCATTGGCTGATTTCCCATAAAGGACATAGGGTGTTGAGCATGCATCGTGTTTGAAGGACTTTGGGAAGGATTACCCCATGCCGGTCCTGATGGGAGAGGCATAGTAGTCTGTCCAGGGTTCCATTGACTGTGGAAAGAATTACCCCAGAATGACATTCTAGAGGAGGGAATGGATCCTTGTCCTGAGTTCCAAGGTCCTGCTATATGTTCCCCCGGCACAGGAATAGTACCCTGCGTCGGAGTAGACTGTCCAAAAATGGGATTGCCCCCAGACAGGAAAGCGGGGGATGAGAAATTGTTGTTACCAAATGTCCCATTCCAAACAAACGGTGATGAACCTACCAACATACTGTGCGCAGGTGTTCCTTGACTCCCGGATCTAAATAAACTAGTGTGTGCAGGTTGCCCAATGGATTGCTGATGTGGACCACCAAGCGAAAGGGACGAAGGAGGAATATGACCTCCAGCGTAAGGAAAAGCGTTAAAAGGGACAGGTGTGACCCCAAGTTGACCTTGCAAAGGAGCGTTAGAGCTCCCTGCCCCCAGACCCAAAGTCTGTAAAGTGGAGTGAGTGAGTGCAGGACTTGTACCCGAACTAGGTATATCGTATGAGAATGGAGGGCCTATCGCACTAGGTGTTAAGGGAGTTGTGGCTGTCGCCATAGATGAAATCGGTCCACTATGCGACGTAGTTGCAGTCCAGACCATGGTGGCTCGGACCAACGATGGTAAGTTAGGAGATGCTTCTCCTGTGGTAGCAACTGTGGTGGGAATGGGAGAATTCCCAGAAGAAGTAACAACGTTTGTTTCCATAGCTGTGTGAGGCAGTGACAGGCTTTCATAAAATTGGATTGGTACAATAACCGGTGGCCAGGTATCAGTGGTTGGGGTTTCAACCAAGCCAAGAGTGGCGGTTGATTCCTCTGAGATTTGTTTCGGCACAAAGGTTTGTAACCCGTTTGCTTCAAAATACCCTTGTTGGTTTAGCTTCCGCCTTAATGGTGGCGGGGGTGGCTCCAGTGTAACCGGCGGCAGGCCCAGAAGCCTTCGTGACTGGCGGAGCTTGGGATCCTCCACTGTGTGAGAAGATCCAAGACACGCTAAGGTATTATACACATTCAAAAGTAACACACACTAAAAAGAAGCCCCTAAGAGATAAGACAAGCAACCACTAAACTAGTTAGAAGAACAGTTACAACAACCAACACTAGAGCAACTTACCGGTGCAAGTGCAACTCAAACACGGAAGCACCCTCCGGGTATACTCTACAAAGCGTGGCCCGATATCTGTCCTAGGTACCATGGTATACCCCCACTTTCACCCGTGTATGTCCCTAACAAAGATTGGCAACTAGGTTTCCAACACGCGAACAGTGACCAGGTGGGTACAGTCGAAAGTCGGGTAGACCACAATGAGCAGGGTATCAAGCCCGAAACCTGTCAAGGGTATCGAGAGAAAATGGTCTAGAAGACAACTGAGGACCTCGAACGGATTCGAGACCCATGAAGCCCCATGGAAAATGCAAACGATGAAATCCCAAAACAAGCCCTCGATATGTGTTCTCCACTACGATTGGTCCGGCTTTGGAGGGGTTATCTCCGCTATCTTTTCGCACGCGACCTCGTGTTTATCCCCTGTGTTAGAGGCGGGTCCTGGATAACTTCCATGAAACTGGACTTCTACACTCCCTATCACAGACTCTAATGTTTGGTTTTGAATGGCCTTGGAGAGTTTCCTCTCCAACCTAATCCAAGGCCCTAGTCCTGAAATAGTTTGTGAACCCTACAAGAAAAAAAGTCTCATAGATTTTAACTTAGCATTGCTTTTAAGGATTTTTATTACGTCAAAGGGTATGGAGGTGAAACTGATGGTGCATAAAGACGAAAGAAAAAATGAATGAAAAAAGATGGAAACAAAATACTTTTACTAAATGCAAAATTTTCAGCAACTTTTCACAAAGAAAGATTTCTTTTTCTTTTCAATTTTTCTAAGATTTTATGCAGCAAAAAATAAAGAAATTTCGCTCGACTACGAGCTACTTATGCTCTAAATACATTGCAATAACTTACGAAACAAAAGACTTCTCCCTAGCTAATGATGCAAAAACACACTCTTCAAACAAAGAAGAAAATGAAAAGATTTTTCTCTTTTTTTATTTTTTTTATTTAAGTGCTAATAAAGCAACAAAGGGAAAATATTAACAAGCACAAAACCAAGAAAGAAAAATTCTGTCTTAAAGCGCATATCGCAAAGAATCAGAGTAAAGGCACACAATGGAAATAAAGAAAACAAAGACTCTTAAGCTTGCCTAAAAACCATAAAGAAAAGTATTTTTTTTATATTTTCTGTTCAACTATTAACTGAGAAAAAGCAGGCTAAGGGTAAGATGACCTAACCTACTGACTGTTCAACCCTAGACTCAAACACCTGAGAGGAATACTTCTCATCAAAGGAGGGGATGACTACCCCACCCTAAACAAAAAGTAGCCTGTCAAGCACGCTATTGTCACTAAAACAACACGCGTGCGAATGCGTGCTGAGCTGAAACAAGACGCATGTACGCGCGGTCTGAACTTGTATAGTCCGTGTGTATGTATAACTTCTAAGATAAAGACAAAAAAAGGCAGTCTAGACCAAGAAGAGGCCTCTGGTATTGACAACCAGGGTCCCTTGAAGACTTGGATGCTTTTTCTAACAGAAAAGAAAAAATAATGCAAGGAATAATAAGGTGAAAAAAGCAATCTGAAACAGGACTGTGAACTAGAAAGACCCAGACAGGATTCCAGAAAACCCCCTGAGAATGTATAATTCTGATAGGGAAGAGGTGGACTGCTTCTCAAGTTATCTGACCTCCTACATGCTATTGTTATCCCTACAGCTAGCGTTCACATGTGGGCTGTAAGAGAATAGGCCGCGGGCACATGCGTGCAGGCCTTCTGTAGGCCGCGTGTACCTCTGTGTGTCCTAACAACTACCGTCAAGCAACAGTCAGGGAAAACTGGTATAAAGAACCAGGCCCCCTGCTAGCTCAGACCTCAAAAAAAAAAACAGACAAAGAAACAAAAAATCTAATCTTTTAAACTACCCAAAAACTCAACTAAATCTGGAAACCCTAAAGAGTATCTTCCCCAGTATGGTCGCCTACTCTGTTGTTGGGAAAAATACCCTACGGACTAGCAAACTAGGGTCAGACTTGCATGCATATTTTGACCGAAAATAAATTACTTTTAAACCTACAACCCAAGATTAAAACCCCTCTTTCACAATGAATGCATGAAGAGAACCACCAACCTTAATACTGTCGTTTGAAGTAGATCCTCTGTTGCGTTTTGACCACTTGCTTGTGCTGCTCCTTCCACAGATAAACTGCAATCAAGACCAATACCAACTATGCATGCATGCTACTTTTCTACCTAAAGGTTATAAATCAAACATAAATTAACCAAACCATAGATAACTCATGCATTGGGACGGGAAACATTTTCTTTTTATTAATGAAAATGAATCAACTTACAATCAAAGTCGAGATCGGCCACCACTCCTTGAACCTGATCCTGGGCTCCTCTTCTTCTGTCCTCCAACTCCTTTGTGTTAAATCTCCTTTGGCATGAGGAAAAGCTAAAGGGTTGGGACAATGGATTACGTAAATGGGCAGAGTTTCTTCGCTATATTTTTTCCTCCTCCAAATGGTACCCCTACCCCTTATTTTATAGGGTAGAAGGAGCTAGGGTTTTGGACGAACCCTCGGCCATGCATGGCCGGGAGTTTCAGTTAACTGACCCATATCTCTTTGTTTCGTCGGCAACTTTCCTCTTTTCGTTCTTTGTTAGGTACACGCGGGCTGTAGTGAGCCAACCATCATGCACACGCGTGCAGTAATGGGTTAGGGCCCGTGGGCCTTGACCTAAGAGGATTTCCAAAGAGTTGTTCAGTAGATGTTTTGGCAATGAAAGGATATGAGTTGGCCTGATGCTAGGTAAGCATGTGTGGTGTAATTTAGGGTTATAACAGGTTTCTACCCAAATCACTTAAGAAACTAAGGCTATAAATAAGCAATAAACATATAATAATAATAATAATAGAAAGGACACTAACCTACTAAAATACCTAGGAAGCACACACACAACTAAGGAATGACACAAGCGTCAACTTCCCTAATAGAGTCACTAATATGTTTGTGGAATTTTTTCACAAGGGTGTGCCAAAATCCCTTAATGGTTGTGTAAACTATATCATGGACAAATGAAATAAATAATAATAAAACACTAGTAAGAAACCATTCTACTCAAAATATATTTAATGAAAAAACAACAAAAAAACCATGCATAATAAAAGTAAATTCCAAATGTAGGCATATAAACGAATGAATGATTTTATTAAGTAATGGAAGGAATTTACCAATGAGATCTTATGAAAGATTTGATGTAGCTATATGGGCTACAAATCCACCCTTGGGAATGGGTTCTTTACCTCCTTGTGTGCTAGAACTCCAAGATTGGTAAAATGAGGGAGTTCTTGATGGTAGAAGGACAATAGCTAGGGTGCTAAATCTCTCTAAAGGAATTTTTGAAACATAACCATACTATGGATTGTGGATCATTTTTGTGACCTCAATGGCTTTATCTATAGATGAAATGGTGGACCTTATGGAGTTAGCTTCAATGTGAACTATCCCAACGTATTAATGAAGTATTGGGATGATGATGATTAAAAAAGATTATATAAAACCTATAAGTAACAATAACGGATTAATATAGTCCATAGTTACCTACTACATTGGTTTTAAGGGCACAAAGGCATTAATGAGTTGATAAAATAATACTTTTGTTTTATTTTAATACCATAGAGCAAATTTTATAGGATTTCTTGTGCACTCTAAAAGGATAAAATGAAGGAAATAGTGAAGTGCGCTATGATTTATTTGGTCAAATTATGGTTTGAATTGGTTCAGTATGGTGATACTAAGGTCACATGATGATGGAAATGAGAGTTATGACTTCCATTGTGATGTTTTTCGGATGAAAATACTCAATACTAAATAGGTGAAAAACATTAGGTTGATAATACATTGGCTCAATAGAACTCTCATTTGACTCAACTGAAGGAGATGGGTTAGTTAAATTTCGAACTCAAAAAAAGTGGTTTCGCTTCAACTTTTCAAAAAATCAACATACGAAATAATTCCTACATGCATTTTCTATGTGACATATTATTAATAATAATAATCTATTTTTAAGGTCACGTACAAGCCACACCAAATTAGTGTATGAGACCCCCTTGTTTGTGGGACAAGGGACCTCCTCTGCGCAACGATTTGACTAGTAAAGTCTACGGATGTATACATACCCTAGCCCCCTTTGGATTTGAACTTGTAACCTCTTAGGAGGAAACACATGTTCTTAACCATTAGGCCCACTCAAGTTGGATCCTTAAGATCAATGGGAAGTATTAGATCGTTAACTTCGGGTCAATCATGAACATAATGGGACAAAGTGACACTCTAAAAGTTCATTTTTAACCCATTTACATTTTGAATAGCCACATATTACTAGGGTATCCTAAAATAGATCTTGTTCATGGTGAAGTACTCCTAGCCTTGGATGGTTGTTTAGGGATGGCATGCTATAGGTGTTAAGGAAAAGTGGACCTTCATTTTCATATAATATCTATTTGTAATATCTTGTTTTGAATAATACCTTATGACATCTTGTTATAGATAGGACCGAAGGAATATCATGTGCACATGCACTTGACACTAAATCAAGATCCTATGAAAGTCGAGGTATATTTATTCAAACTCTATTAAATGCAAAAAAAAAGGAAACAAATATCCAATAAAAAAATTGACATATAATTGAATTCTAAATTTATTACAAATAACTAGAAATACTTAAATATCTTTTGATATTGAATAAAGAATATTTAGAATCAACCTTTCAATATTACCACTTTTCAGTTGCCAATTATTTGAGCCAAAACTACAATCAATACAATTATGTTATCTTCAAACAATGTAATGAGAATACACGTAATAGCATTCTTTTGGTCATCCATACTTCTTCTTGTTATAAGAAAATCGATATGTCATGTGATAAAGTTCACTGGTATGTTTGGTATGTTTCTTTCAATTTTCACACATTAAAAAAATGATTTTTAAGATATTTCATGTGATAAAGTGCACTTTTATGTTTCTTTGAGTTGAATACATTGAAAAACAATGATTTTTAAGATATGTCATATGATAAAGTGAATTAGTGTGTTTTAAACACATTGAAAAATGAATTTTAAATGCATATACTAATATTTTATGTTTTTTTTTTTTCTTCATCAGTTGAATACATTGAAAAAAAATAGTTTTTAAATGCATAGTTTTTAAATGCATAGTTTTTTTAAATAACCCTCCCAGTTAACAAACAATGAATTAAGAAAGTTTAAGCTTTGCACATGTTTATATAATTTTTCATTGAATGTGACATTTGAAATTCTCTACATTTATGAAAAAATTTGTTCAAACAATTAATATTTTATAAAAAAAGAAAATCAACTTAAATACCAAAAAATTTAAAATAACAAATACACACCTCTAATATACACCTATATCACCTAAAAGTTATGAAACTGCTACTAATTAAATATGTGTAATTCAAATACTTGATACAGAGCTCAGCAAACTCTAATGCAAATCTACCTGGACTTAGGTATGAAAATCAATGATATATGTATTGGGATCACTGAGATTTATAAGCACAACACTTTAAAATTAGTTCCACAAATGATTTTTCTGGCCTATTCTTGATTTTTATGTATGAAAGCCTATTTCATAAGCAGTTTTAAGCAATTCCAGTGAATCACAATTCCAACACAGACAAGGAGACATAGCATAGCCACGACTGCCTTGGGCTCATGCAGGCGATTTTGTCTCTGTTCCGATGCCACCAGCTCATGCCAATACTATACT
>SNQJ01S0054917.1:28324-43551 GCA_010110895.2 Picea sitchensis | reverse complement strand
TTTGTATAAAAAAGTAAACATAAATTATCTTCTTTCAATTTCTTAAAAAGTTGAGTTTTACAATTTATTTAATTAATTTATTTTGTTCTTTTGTTTTTGGGTTTGTATCCTTTTTTTTATTGGCTTTTTAACAAGGGATATCTTCAATTTTTCTTATTTTAAAGTTTTTTTTATATTTAATGAGTTTGACTTTTCTTAAGATACTATTTTGATGACATGTTGTTACTTCAATGTATTTGATTTTCATATCTGCATCTACTTTAGTTGGGTTTCTCAATGACTTGTTTCTAAGTTTTGAAATTTAATTATTTTCTCACATCTCATTTTTCTTCCATTGTAATGTTCCCAACAAAAATTTCATTTTATGTTCTCTCTAATATTTCGATAGGTATTTTTGTGACTTTTTCGAAAATTCCTTCAATCAATAGTTACTTATCTCTTTGTAGGTGAAAATTTTTATTGTCCTATGGTGTTCATTACCTCCAATGTGTATCTTTTGAAGACCAATTTCAATAGTTAGTTTCCTTTTCATACTTAGTCATTTTTATGAACTTCCACAAAAATCCTTCATCAAATATCCTTCCATGGGGAATCAAACCACCGTTATGAATCTCATTCCATCACATCCAAAGTCCTTTTCCATTTTACCAGCAGATGTTATGGAACCTACTTTTCTTGTAGTCACTTTTATTGCATGTGATTTTTTGGTTTGAACTTTCATATCCTCACCTAGATTTAAATGGTTAAATTTACACCCTCCCCAAGCTGAAGTGTTGGAACAAATGCCTTGATGGCATATACATGTGGTACATTATATCATTGATGGAATGATTGAGATATGAAAATGGTTGTATAATGTGGGTTAGGATGTCCATTCATTCATACACGTCACTATAACAAGGGAAAGAAATATCACTAATCAAATATGAAAGAAAGTGAAGTCTAAAATATTTTTCATTAAGGAGTAAATGTCTATATAGAGTTGAAGATAAGACATCCTCTCTTTTTTAGAAGTCATAATTTTATGATTCTAGACAACAATTATATTTAGTTTTCTAATAGGGTAGTCCAATGGGATCTTAAGATCTAACCATGTAGGCCTATGGTTTGGCCATGTCCCATAGTGTTCAATAGATGAAGAAATGTTGTAGTCATGGTTCATCCTTGTCACATAGTGTTCAACATATGAAGAAATGTTGTAGTCCTGGATCATTTGTGTCACATATTGTTCAAACTTTTCAATACTTTATAAATTTTGATGTTGACCGTGTTTGAGATCTTTCAAATTATCTTCAACATATTCCCAAAAGCATGAATCATGATGGAGGAATGCTAACTTTGTGTGGCCTTTTTAACTTTTCTAACATAATTTTTTTTCAATGTTATATATGAAATATATTTTCAAGACTAATATAAAGGAAGAATCAAGTGAAATAAGAGATAAACATGTAATATCGAAGCATGCTGAGCCTATTAGATGAAAATCTAGTTCCAAAGTCATTTACTCCATCTAGGCCCTCCTAATATGGCATGTCGGGGATGAGGCTTGGCAAATTTTTGGTGGCGCTACACCCAGACACCTACCTTAGAAGGTCCCGCACCTGACCTCCCGGTCTTAAGGATCGTTCTAATTTCCCTTTCCCGAGCCGAATTAGCTCTTTTGATTCCCACTGGAATCTCTGTTAAAACCCGATCCGCAGGTCCTTCCTTTACCCCTGTCATGGCTTCTGCACATGCCTGATCTCTCCCTGACAGAAATTTTAAGTTTCGGGGTTTTCTAATTCCCATTGTCGAGAACCTCTGTCTTCTCGATTTCCCGATCTTCGATATGCCGATTTGCCAAAACGGCTTTAGCTTCAGTTAGCCTCCCTGGCTATACCTTTGGTCCACATGATCTCCCCTTATATGACCGAAGTCCCTTTCGGGGTTTCACGAATCAAGCGCCTGAACTCTTGGTCTCTTGACTCCGGAAGTGCCGATTTTCGAAATACCGTAATGGCCTTGCCTTTCGGGATTTTCCCTCGAAAACCTAGATTGTTGCCACGCATCCCCTCAAGATGGACGATCCTCGTCATTTCGCGATTTTGGGTTTTGAAACACCGAAATGCCTATGGGTTCTTTCCCTTGGAACTCCTGAAGTTTCGATTTCCGACCTCCAATATGACGAAGTGACGTCAGCTAGCCCCATAGTGGAGCTTTCCACCTTGTCGGGGTTTCGAACTTCGCGTTTCTGAAATGCACATACTTCCTATTCTTAGGATTCGTGAAACGCTGAATCATGAAATGCCGAAATGACTCTCTTATCGGGATTTTTCCTGAATTCTTAGATTTCCGCCACGCATCCTCCTATTATGGACAATCCTCAATAATTTCGCGATTTCGTGAAATCAAATGCCGAAATGTCCCGACATCTTGTCCCTTCGACCCCCGAAATCCCGACAGACTCTCAGTCTCCGCCACATGTCCCAACCAATGGACGACTTAGATCAGTTTCGAGGTTTTTAGCCTGGAGATTCCCGAATTCTTGTCCTTATGACTTCCGATATCCCGATTTCCGAAATCCTGATGACAAATTCTTGTCGGGACTTCACTCCCTTGTTCATGAAGGCTTAACTCCCTCGCAAATCCGGTCAGATCAGACGGCTGACAAGTATTCTAAGAAAGATCTGATGGTTCAGATCGTTTCTCCTATGCACTCCTCCTGCTCCTTGGACGTGAAAACTCTCAATGGTTCAGATCCTTTCGGCAGCTGTTGCTCCTCCTGAGCTTTGGCATTTTCTTCCGATGCTTGGAAGATTTATCCAAGACTAAAGGCCTTGACCTTTGCCTTATTTCTTCTCTGCAAACTCTTTGACTTGATTCCTCCCGCGCGTATATGAAAACGTTGTCCCTCCTGAGCTTTGGGAACTCTGAACTCTTCAAAGAGTTTTGCGGCTTCTGCACTCCTTGCAGTTATGGTTCCATGCGTTAAAAGCACTACTCCTCTTGAGCTTATCCTTCGGATCCTCAAGGGATTCTTTGACTTCTGCGCCTCTGCAGAGTCTTCACGCACACAAAGTGCTATCTCTCCTGAGATTCTCAAACACTCAGATTTCTAAGGAAATAAATCCTTCTTCCTTTCTCCCGTAGATGGAAAATTTGGATGCCCTCCTGGCTATCCTTCACTCGAGAAACCTCTTGCTGAATCCTTCAGGGTGTTTAGCAACCCTGCGAAGATCCCTTAGTGGATTCTTCCTCCAAAATACAGAACTCAACAGAGTTCTCTTCTTATGCCTGTCTACACACTGTCTCAATGTCCTCCTAGCAGAGTTACACAGAACTCACAACAGAGTTCTTCTATGCACTCTTTGCACCTGCTCAATGCCCACCTGACAAAGCTTCACAGAACTCCTCAGAGATTTTGTTTGCAACTGTGTTCTTCTTCATAGCCTTGCCTTTTGAGGTGTTCAACAACCTCATAGGTCTTCCCTGAATTGGTGATTTCATCTTCTGTGCCCGCCTGGCATGTCTTTGTCTGAATCCACAGAGTTCAGAAGTGCTTCTGTGCACTAGTATTCAAAGACCGCAGTACTCTGTCACGCCTCCTGGCATGAAACCACAAAGAACCTCTCAAGCCTAAAATCAAAACCACTCCCTGCAAATGAAAACCTACAACATACATCCACAGCATAAAACAAGACAATGAAAGCATCCACATAACACAGAAAACATGTAGGAAAAACTGTTGTTCGTATTGAAATGGAAAATGCCTGTTTGTACAAGGTGTTCTTGAGCACGGCCTGTAACAAGGTCTCGACTCCTTCTCTCTTCTGCTCTCTACTCGCTCTATCATTCTACTAACTCTCCTCAAAATGAGGTCGAAATTGATCTTTTACATGAGGGGGCTCTTCGATCTCTTCCCTCCAATCTACCTACCCTATTCAATTACATTGAATGGATGTCTAGTCCACATATCAGATCTAGATCTCAGCCTTACAAGCATTAAAGCCTACCTACTCTAATGCCTGCACAAAGGCACGACTCTGTGGCTCAATAGCCTACAACATTAATTACATTCAAATTCAAAATTGAAGATGAGGGTTGTGCCTCTCTTCAGCCTTGAATGCACACGCTGACATGGCTGGTTGGTTGGATGGCTGATGTGGAGAGATGCTCCTGCATCATACTCCTCAGCTGCAAAATTCATGAGCTCCCTCTCATGAGCTTCCCATCTCAGCTATTGAAATCCTCCTGGATCCCAAACAAATTTCTGGAGCTGTTCATCCGCTCCATCTCCCTGTTGTTGCTACTGTTGCTTCTGCACTATTGATGTTGCTTCTTTCCTTCTTCTCAACCTATCCTTGATGACAGTTTCTACTGACCAGATCATCAGCTCCCTGATCATGTCGATCACTTCATCCAATTGCTCTCGTGGCTGGCTCTGTTCATGCAGTCTCCCCAGCTGCAATTTGTTTTTGCAAATGGGCAGATCACTGTGATCTCCCATGCCTTCTTCATTTGCTACCAACTTCACTTGTTGGATGTGCACGCTCTGCACCTTCACCCTTCTTTCCAGGGCTTCAATTTGTTCATATAGATCAGCCAAACTAATAATGTCTGCTTCTTCTTCTTCTTCTTCTGCAAACTCCCAGGTTGTAATCTTTTCAGTCTCCTGGCTGAAAATATTGAGCCACTCCTCAGAATGTTAATTTTCTTCTTCTGCTTGGGCAGTCTCAAATACCTACTCCAATTCTTCTTTCCTGACAGTCTCAGCTGGCTGTCATTCTTCTGTTGTTGTTTCCATATTAACCGCAACATAGATTTCTTCCTCCTCTTGGGAAAATGGTAGGAATATTTCGATTCCCCCAATCATCAGAAGATTTCTCAGATATTCCTCCTTTGTTAGCTTCATCTGCTGATCTGAACTCATCTATGAGTTTATGAGACTCTCAGATAGTCTCATCTGTTCATCCCTGCCCAGCTGGCAATATGGGATTTTCCTGCTGCTTCCTTGGCAGACTATGAGATCAACCGAACCCATCTTCATCAGCACCCCTTGCTGAATTGAACTCACCTTCGAGTCCATGAGACTTTCAGACAGTCTCGTATTCTTATCTCTGCCCACCTAGAAATTTGGAATTTCCTCTCTAGCCTCTTGGCAGTTCTTGAGATCTTCAGCTGATCCCATTTCATTCTCTTCACCGAGAATTCTCCCAGTCTCTGGTTCACATATCTGAACCATCTCCTCAGGTCCGTCGAGGTTTTCAGCATGCATCAACCATCCTCTTAACAACTTATGCTGTCTTCTAGCCATCAACTCGTTGAATGACCAATTTACCTTTGTCTTCATGGGCCATTCGTGTACCCATCTTGACTTGGTATTCTGCTGCATCCGCAGTTCAAGCTCTTCCATTCTTTCCCTGATGTCGGCAAGTTCATTCCCCCTTTCGGCTATTCTCATCAGCCTTGGGATTTTCCTTCCAGCATATCTATGACCTTCAGTAGTCATATCGTTGTCTCTGTCTTCTTTCCTGGCAAACCTGTCGCTCACTTGCAAGCCATAATTTACAGAGTCTCTAACACTCTGTCTCCTTTTGTCTTCTCCCTCTGCTTGAAATATACAAAAAGATTTCTCACTCTGATACAACTTGGTGGCGCTACACTCATGAACCTACCTCAGCAAGTCCCACACCTAACCTCTCGGTCTTAAGGATCGTTCTAGTTTCCCTTTCCCAAGTTGAATTATCTCTTTCAATTCCCACTAGAATCTATGTTAAACCCCGATCCACAGGTCCTTCCTTTACCCCTGTCATGGCTTCTGCACATGCCTAATATTTCCCTGACAAAAAATTCAGCTTTTCTGATTCCCGTTGTCGAGAACCTCTTTCTTCTCAATCTCCCGATCTCTGATATGTCGATTTGCCGAAATGGCTTTAGCTTCAGTTATCCCCCCTGGCTATACCTTTGGTCCACATGACCTCCCCTTATATGACCGCAATCCCTTTTGGGGTTTTGTGACTCAAGCGCCTGAACTCTTGGTCTCTCGACTCCCGAAGTGTCGATTTTTGAAATACCGCAATGGATTTGCCTTTTGGGATTTTCCCCCGAAAACCTAGATTGTTGCCACGCGTCCCCTCGAGATGGACGGTCCTCGTCGTTTTGCGATTTCAAGTTTTGAAACACCGAAATTCCTAYGGGTTCTTTCCCTTGGAACTCCCGAAGTTTCGATTCCCGACCTCCGATATGACGAAGTGACGTCAGTTGGMCCCACAGCGGAGCTTTCCACCTTGTCGGGGTTTCGGACTTCGCGTTTTCGAAATGTGCATACTTCCTATTCTCAGGATTCGCGAAACGCAGAATCTTGAAATGCTGAAATGGCTCTCCTATCGGGATTTTTCCCGAATTATTAGATTTCCACCACGCGTCCTCCTATGATGGACAGTCCTCAATAATTTCGTGATTTTGTGAAATCAAATGCCAAAATGTCTGGGCATCTTGTCCCTTCGACCCCCGAAATCTCGACATGCGAAATGCCAACAGACTCTCAGTCTCCGCCACGTGTCCCAACCGATGGATGACTCAGATCTGTTTCAGGGTTTTCATCTTGGAGATTCCCGAATTCTTGTCCTTAGGACTTCTGATATCCCGATTTTCGAAATCCCGATGACAAATTCCTGTCGGGACTTCACTCCCTTGTTCACGAAGGCTTAACTCCCTCGCAACTTCGGTCAGATCCGATGACTGATGGGTATTCTAATAAAGATCCTATAGTTTAGATCGTTTCTCCTGTGCGCTCCTCCTGCTCCCTGGACGTGAAAACACTCAACGGTCCAGATCCTTTCGGCAGATCCGACGGCAGCTGTTGCTCCTCCCAAGCTTTGGAATTTTCTTTCAATGCTTGGAAGATTTCTCCAAGACTAAAGGCGTCGACCTTTTCCTTCTTTCTTCTCTGCGAACTCTTCGACTTGAGTCCTCCCGCGCGTATATGAAAATGTTTTCCCTCCTGAGCTTTTGGAACTCTGAACTCTTCAAATATTTCTGCGGCTTCTGCACTCCTTGCAGTTATGGATCCGTGCACTGAAAGCACTACTCCTCCTGAGATTATCCTTTGGATCCTCAAGGGATTCTTTGACTTCTACGCCTCTGCAGAGTCTTCATGCACACAAAGTGTTATCTTTCCTGAGCTTCTCAAACGCCCCAGATCTCTAAGGAAATAAATCCTTCTTCCTTTCTCCTGCAGATGGAGAATTTGGATTCCCTCCTGGCTATCCTTCACTCGAGCAACCTCTTGCTGAATCCTTCAGGGTGTTTAGGAACCTTGTGAAGATCCCTCAGTGGATTCTTCCTCCAAAATACAGAACTCAACATAGTTCTCTTCTTATGCCTGTTTGCACATTGTCTGAATGTCCTCCTAGCAGAGTTATACATAACTCACAACAGAGTTCTTCTATGCACTCTTTGCACCTACTCAATGCCCACCTGGCAGAGTGTCACATAACTCCTCAGAGATTCTATCTGCAACTATGTTCTTCTCCATAGCCTTTCCTTCTAAGGTGTTCAACAACCTCATAGGTCTTCCTTGAATTGATGATTTCAGCTTCTGTGCCTGCATGGCACATCTTTGTCTAAATCCGCAGAGTTCAGAAGTGCTTCTGTGCACTGGTATTCAGAGACCGCAGTACTCTGTCACGCCTCCTGGCATGAAACCACAAAGAACCTCTCAAGCCTAAAATCAAAACCACTCCCTGCAAATGAAAACCTACATCATACATCTACAACATAAAAGAACACAATGAAAGCATCCACATAACACATAAAACATGTAGGAAAACTGATGTTCGTATTAAAATGGCAAATGACTGTTTGTACAAGGTGTTCCTGAGCACAGCCTGTAACAAGGTATCAACTCCTTCTCTCTTCTTCTCTCTACTCACTCTATCATTCTACTAACTCTCCTCAAAATGAGATCGAAATTGATCTTTTACATGAGGGGGATCTTCGATCTCTTCCCTCCAATCTACCTACCCTACTCAATTACATTGAATGGTTGTCTAGTGCGCAGATCAGATCTAGATCTCAGCCTTACAAGCATTAAATCCTACCTACTCTAATGCCTGCACAAAGGCATGACTCCGTGGCTCAACATCCTACAACATTAATTACATTCAAATTCAAAATTGAAGATGAGGGTTGCGCCTCTCTTCAACCTTGAATGCACGCGCTGACATGGCTGGYTGGCTGAYGTGGAGAGATGCTCCTGCATCAATTTTGGATTGGTCAAGAGCATTGATAGTGGTGACCTAAGGGATGTTAAGATAGTCCCATTGAAGGATAATCAAGTAACATGTGCATTGAGGATGATGCAAGTATATTATCAATTGGTAACAATTATTATTGTGATTCACTAGCTATGTTAAGAAATGAAGAATTGAGTGAAATATGTGATTAAAAAAGGATCATGATATAAACAAGCATCCCTAATGAATAATTTTTTTTTTCTAGAAATTGAATATGTAATATGGTGAAAACATAGGAGAAAGTAGTGCATAATAGTTCCATAAATACTTCTATTGTTTTGTAGATGGTAAAAACATAGGAGCGTGCTATGAAAAGAGTAAAGGGAAATACCTAAATCACCCAAAAAAACACATAGATGGAAACAAAACATAAGGTGGGCAATTCTCTTGCAACAACAGAATGTAATGTCTACATTAGTGCACCAAAATGTATAATCAACTAGCTGATACACTATTTACTCAACCATATTTAACATTCTATCAATAATATTAAAAATAGAAGATGCCAAAATACATACTCACTCAAGTTTCTCTTGGTTTCAGGAACCATTTATTGTCTACTAAACAAGGCCAATCACATGAAGGAATATCATTTGTCCCCTCAAGTCCCTCCTTCCCCCCTCCCCGTCACCAACCCCAAAAAAGGAATAACAAAATACAATGAATCCCACCCATATATCCAGACCTTCAAGTAATCCTATAGATAATTCCACTTCCACACAAACCTTTGCTACTAAGGTGCTTTCCATGACCAAGGTTTTGAAACCTTTTATGACATAATCGAGTGTGATGTTACTCCTCCTAGTTATTCTATCCTTATCCTAGGTAGGCCATACCATTTTATGAGGATTTAGAATAATACCTATAGGCTTCCAAAGGATTGCATTAGGTATATGCTCACATATACCTCTCATTATCCTTTATCACTATATTTGTTGGAAAACCAATGATTATATGCCACTCTCAATAAATTTATGTCATTGTGCATTGTCCAACAAGTTAAGGAACATATCAAAGATAACATGACCTCTTTCTATCTAGATCAGTTCATTCAATCCTAGATAAATCTATTTGAAAATCCCAAGGATTTCCTCCACTTTCAAACATACAACATTTAAATGGTGTTGTTCCTTGATGTTCCCAACAAATTTCCCTTGTTGTTATAAGCCACTTAAGGAGAGTGCAGAGATCAATCGATAAATAATTGGGCATGGAAAGGATGGAAAAATTATTAAATCGCTTACAAATATATTTCTTTTATGGTGGCTATGAATGTGCAATAAGAGTGGTGGTTGTGTGTATATGTGTATAGTATATATCCAATAAGGTCGCTACTGAAAATTATGATGAAATACCTCATATTGATGGGATTATTTACTAGTTCATAGGGGTGAGTACTTCAATAAAATGGACCGCATTGTAGGATATCACTAATCTTATCATTGATATCATCATAATTCATTCTCCCCTTTCATTTTTCCCAAACTAGACTAGTGGAATCATGAACCAGTGGTTGTTGGAGGAAAGAGAGAGCGAACCAACAAAAAAGTCCAATTTTTTGAGGTTGAGATCCAATAAGTTTTCCTATCCTCCAAGGATATTTCCATATCTCGTCCAAAATTTGTTGAGACACCTATCAATATTTGCAATGATATACATGGACATTATTCTAAGTTTTTAAGGTTTTTTTAGTATGGTGGCTTTCTAGCATCAACAAATTATTTATTTGTGGATGATTATGTGGATCACGACAAGCTAATGTTAGAGACAATATGTCTTCTCTTTTCTTACAATATTAAATACCCAAATAACATTTTTCTTTTAAGGGAAAACCATGAATATGTTTTAGTCAATATATATATAGTTTCAATGATGGATTCAAGTGGTAGTTCAATTTTGCAAACATGAGTGAAATTTTGACAAACACCAAGCTGCACAATAGGAATAATGAAAGAATGGGAAATGAAAAGAACAGATACCAAGTGCTTCTAGATATTGATTGGTGCTTTGAAGGTGTTTCTAGTTCTGTTGTAATATCAAATTTACTCAAAAAGTCTCTTTTAGGTGTTGATTCTAGGCTATAGTTTAATGAGTTAGATCAAGTGGAAAATCGATTCTATTGAGATGTAAGGGTTAACTAACTCATCAATAAAATATATAGACAAAGAATTTGATAGAAACATCAACTTTTCCTCAACAAGAATAATTTCTTTTTCCATGTGAAGGGGTTGTGGTTGTGTTAACTGCTACCTTGTTAGCTATTTCACTTCAGGAATAGGCAAAGAGACATTATGCTAAAAATAGCCGAAGAATCAAACCACCTATGATTATAGGACCCCAACAATTGACACTCACCAGTGCTATCTTTGACTTGCCTTTATGCATGTTGATGATGTATAACTTCCCATCCTTGATCAGTCAATACTATTTGGCTCTCCACATGAATATTGCATCCATCATATACATGTAATGGATTCCAAACACTAATCCACATACATCAAGGGGTACTACATCCAATTCCACTTCATAAATAAAATAATCACTTAGAACAAATATAATGTTACACTATTTTGTTACCTTTATCTCTACATCCTTGTTTACCCAACCCAATGGATAGAGGCTAGGATGATTGTGAACCTCCAATCCAACCTTATTGACCAGATCCACTGCTATGAGATTATCCTATGAACCATATTCAAACATAACATCTATATTGGTCTTCTTGACCTGAATATTGATGTGGAAGAGCTTGGTCATCTCCTTCTCTTCCCGGTGATGAAGGCTACTCAGATTCATCTCCTTCTTCATAGATATGCATAAAATATTTTCATCCACATCTGAGCTACTTTCAACATGATTACTCGAATCTATGGATATAAGGTTATTTTTCTTTCTGTCCTTCTTGTAGTTCTTCGGGTTTAGTTTTGGATGTAGTTTCCAACATTTTTCTTCGGTGTGGCCATGCATTTTGCAATGGTTCTTTGGATATTTTCACTGATGTGTAGTGGTTGTTGTATTCTTATATTTTCCCCCTTTCCACTTCTTCTTCCACTCCTTAGAATCTTCCTTGTGCTCTTTCTTCTTTGAACCACTTTACTACCACTTCTTTTGGACTATGTTTTCCAGATATTGTGCCTTTACACACGCCTCATCCATTGTCCTTGGATTGAAGACCATCACCTACTTTTGTAGATGACTATGTAAACCCACCAGATAATTTATGAGTACATTTGAGTTCTTGGGAGAGATACCCACCATCATGGCCATCTTTTTGAACTTAGTGGTGTACTCATGTACACTCTTCCCTTTCCTCTTCCTGAGATAGTGCCGCTAGATACATTGTTCCTCTACATAGCCGATAGGGTAGAATTGGGACTTGATGAGGGTTTTAAATTCCTCCCATGTAGTTACTTGAGGATCACCCTCCAACCAAAATGTTTCTGYATGGATTTCCCACCAGGTTAGAGMATGGCTCTCTATCTTCAATCTAGCAAATGAGATCTTCTTCTCTTCATCTATATGGTGAATAGTAAAACAAACTTCTAGTTGTTGTAACCAATTATTTAGTTTTAATTCATTGATTTCACCTTCGTATGGATTTATTTCCACTTTAAATTTCATCTTAAATAATAATTGTGAAGGGTTGACGACAATCGAACTCGAATTCTCTTTTTCAAATTCCTTACACGAGTCTTCTTGATCTCCTGATTTCCCTTCTAATTCGATATCTGAGTTAGAGACTCCATCATATCTTAATGGTATTAGATTTCTTGTTAGATCCTCCATGAGGAGGTTCATATTGCAACTGATGTCGATGACTTGCTCTTCCAACCTCTCAAATATCTCTTATGCTAAATCTCAAGGGTTATTATGAACATACTCATCTACCATGGCTAGGGTTTCTGCGACTTCTCTTTAAGTCGATTCCTATATTCTGAAACTTCCCACAAATAACCAAAAGAAAAACCTTATTTGATACCAATATGATCTACAAAATATCATGGATATTCCCCTGGAACAATTCCTCACAATAGATCTGATAAATAAAATTGAAATCTACACTATGAAGGTTAAATTCCTTTAGATTCCAAAATATTTAGTTATTGATTTTTTGCTTATGCATGAAATAGACAAAATATGGAAAATGGAGAAAACAAAAAGTACAATCAAACAACATCCATAAGATAACAAAAATATTTTCTTTAGGAAACCTTATGAGAGAAAACCCAACTAGAAGGTGAGGCTACTCTACTCTCTTTTTTCTGGTATGGAATAATGCAAGTAGAAAGGAGAAGGAACTCTCTATGGAGTTACCAGATACTTGTGGTTTATTAGGATGGTAAAAAACATTAACCCCCTCTATTATTCTCTCTAATTTCCCGCTCCCATTTGTTCTTCCCTGCTATGGAATAAAATACAACAACATAGAATGTAACCCATTTTCCTCCTAGTGGCCCAATATTTAACATGGCCTGATAGCCATCTAGGGGTAGGTTTTTGACTTCTTCAAGCCTCAATTGTGGTATGGTTTTGAAACTTCTAGAATATTTTTTAAACTCTTCACGTGGTTAGACAAATATGTATGAGTAATGGAGGTTGACGTGGAATCCTCGTGTACCATGGTCATCAACATGATAGGTCAACTTGCGGGAGGCATACCTTTTGCATACAAACTATGATTGATGCATGGTCTACACTATTGGAAAGGTATCACAGTGTAGAACAATTTGAAGGGGCCCTGCATAGGTTCCAAAAATTATAACCCTAAAAAACACCATTTAATGCCTCAAAATGGATATGGAAGGTTATGGACCCCAATTTTCCAAACTAGGACCTGCCACTAAGATGACCCTGTAGGTTGATTCCTCCAATTTTTTCCACTCTCAAAGAATCGATATAGATGAAAAATAATATAATGATCCAATCCGGATCAACATCCTTCTCATAAGTCTATCAACCTCAATACCCTTGGTTCCTCCCTTAGACGATGGTTAGGGTTTGAAAATATAAACCTAGTGGCACTTCCCTCCTGAGCCTCTCCCTGTCTTCATTACGCGAACAAAAACCACCTTCAATAGTCTTCTTCTCAGTGGAGGATCTACTCCCCTACACAAATAATCACCCACAACAACAACTATGTTTACCCTACTCATATGGCTAATCCTACACATGACTACATCTTTATGACTCTCGTCTTCCTAGGTTTGCAAGTGAGGGAGTCAAGCCTCAACAAGCTCTTGTATCAAATTATACATATTTAGGACCATAGGAGATAGAGAGAGTACACACACAATTACCTGGTCTATTATATTAAAGAACATATGCATTTATACAATGTCAAGAAGAGCTCAACCATTGATCTGGCTTAGAGACCAAGGGTTCAGATTTACCTTATCTAACTATAACTAGCTTGTCCTTACCTTTATCTTCTTGAATCATGCACTCAAGTACTACTTTGACTTGGAGTGGAATCCTTACAATATTTATTTATAACTTAATCACATAGGTCATCTCATCTAGTTACATGTCCAACATAGTGAATATTTTAGACCTCGATGTAATAAAGATGTTATTAGTGTGATTCAAAGTGCTTATTTTTTAAAATTATTATTATAAATAGAAATAATAATATAATATGAAAATATAAATATAAAGATATAATTAAAAAAGTTGTTTTTATTAAAAATTATTTATAAAAATTTAGATAAAATATTCACAAGAACAACAATATGATGGAAAAGGCTCACTGGACAACTCAATTGTATTCACACCAATGGTACATATTTATTTTACAATGGGTGATGCCACCTCATAGAGATATTTGCTCTAGATCCTAAAATCATGCATGAGGACGAGGCTAGACAATATTAATTGACTCATTAGTCACCACTTGAGGATATATTACTAATATCATAAATGAATAATACAAACAAATGTGACAATTAGACTTAGTGATTGGTAAGGTAAGACATATGCTAACAATCCCCCCCTCAATCACAAGTCCAATTAATAATACCAACAATGAAGCATAAATTAGTATCATTTCCAAGTCTTCATACTAAAACTCCTGAGCTGAGACTCGATGAAGAATTGCTTGAAAAATGACCAATCTGGATGTTGAATGGGTCATCTGAAATGAACTAGAAGAGAACCGAGATATGGAAGTGAACAACTGTAATATCTGAACATTCCCTAATTGCTTGATAATTCAATCATTTTTCCAAGTATTTGAGCTCGATGAATCTAATGTCTTCTGCTAATTGGTGAGCATGTAGTATCAACACTCTACTATCAGTGTATCTATTAAGAACCAAATATCAATATAGCATAGAAAAACCTCAGAAAAAGTACTCAATGCCTTGAAAAAGAGATAATTTCAGATGATAAACCTCTTCGAGGGGGAAACCTCCTTTTACCCCCTTTAAATGTTCAAGTACAAGATGATTCAAAATGAAAATGTCTCATTGGTATATATAGGAGACTAGGAGGTGTAATTACAACTAATGGCCTAAAGCCGACATAAATAAAATAACATTACTAATATAATATGCCCCAATTAAGGGGTAATGAGACAATATTAGGGCTTAACATGCCCCTCCCGTTGAGACAAGTGTTGTCCGCAACGCTTGAGTAACTCTGGATGCTTCTGTATAAAACACTCAACTTCCCAAGTGGAATCTTCAACTGATAGTTTCCTCCATTTAACAAGATACTCTGAAATGGATCTATTCCTCAACTGGTGAATTCTTATGTCAATGATGGCTTCAGGCTCCAATATGATTTTTCCTTCCTCATCAAGTTTTGGAAATATAGTTTGAACTCTGATCTTGTCGCCTATAACCTTCTTTAAGAATGAAACATGGAAAACTGGGTGTACTCGTGAAGATGCAGGCAGCTCCAATTTGTATGCCATAGTACCAATATTTTGCAACACCTTATAAGGGCCATAGT
>SNQJ01S0054916.1:59180-79577 GCA_010110895.2 Picea sitchensis | reverse complement strand
GTCACTAAATTATGTGTGCAGGGAACTAAATTGAAATGGTTTAAGTTATTAATAGATGAAGTCTTTCAGGCATGTGCTAATCCCCACACATAATCCACCTAATTCATCTTTGTCTATCCATTGGTTTCTTTTGGGATGTGGAAACGGAATCCCCTGTAGGGAAGATAACTTCATCCCATGCCCAATCAACAAATTCTTTCATTGCGATTTGATTCTTGGAAGAGTTGGAAGGACACTAAGAATTTTGCATTCAATGAGGCCACTTTGTGAATCCCATAGGTGCTACAAGTAAATAAATTTTGGTTTGGTATGAACATGGGCAATACATTTATGCGGCCATGAGGGACTAATGTTGATAATTCCATGCCATTTCTTTTCCCTATTACTTGATGAAATCATCTTTTGATAAATTCCATGCCATTTCTTTGCCCCATTTCCAATTGCAACAACCAATCCATCTCTGCATTTGCTGAAGCTTGAGCCAATCGATGATTTTCTCCGGGATCTTGTAGAATTTGGCAATTGTAATGGGCTGGTCAGTGTTGAAGAAACCTTCAGTGCCTTTTATGAACTTGAGAAAAATAATGCCTCGCCTCTTTTCAACAATTTTTTTTTTTTTAAATATTTAGGTCCGTCGGTCTTCCGACTACTACAGGTCGGACTTCCGACGGGAAACACTCCCAACAAAGTGTCGGAACTACAACATGCTTGTTGGTCGCGTCGGAAAGATAGCGTCGGTATACCGATGGACATTGTCGATAGTTTTCCGGTTGTCCTTTGAGATTAAAATTTTGAAGGCCGTCGGTCGTCAGACATTAGGGGAGTTGGAATACCAACGATAGTCCAATGTTGGAAAAACCACGAGATATTTTTCGATGCCTGTTGAGCCCTCATAAGCGGCGGTTGAGCGACGTCAAATATTGGGGGTACGACAATAGGGCGTCGGAAATTCTATCCATTTATTTTAGTGAGTTATTCATATTGGTGGGGACATAGTTGACACCTAGCACCAACTATCACCCTCAGACAAATGGGAAGACATAGATAGTCAACAAGTGGTTTGAGGGGTATTTGAGAAACTATGTGAGTGGACAACATATTCCATGAGTCAAGTGGCTACCTCTAGGAGAGAATTTCTACAACACCACCTTCCACATGTCCATTGGCATGACACCCTTCTGAGCATTGCACAACTATGATGCTCCCACTTTGATAGACTTGGTTTTTGAGGAGATAAGAGCTCCCAAAGCCAAGGACTGGATCATCAAGAGTCAGGAGATTCTTAAATTACTAAAAGAGAACCTACATACAACGCATAATCAATAGAATATGAGTACAGATAGGAACAAGATAGAGCGTAACTTTGAGTTTGGTGACTTGGTATTCCTAAGAATCCAACCTATAGACAGTCATATCTAAAGAAGAGTGGGGCCGAGAAGCTCAAGCCTATATTCTATGGACCTTATAGGATCATGCGCAGGGTAGGCAAGGTTTCCTATGAGATAGAGCTTCCAGAAGGGAGTCAGATTCATAATGTGTTCCACATTTCTTGCCTCAAGAAGGCCATGGGACAATTCATAAACACGTCAGAGGAGCTTCCCCCATTGGATGAGGAGGGACATTTGGAGTTGGTTTTAGAGGAGTTAATGGAGTTTCGAGAGAGGGAAATGAAATAAGGGTCATCAGGGAGTGTCTGATTATATGGAGAGGGCCTCTAGTAGAGGATTCTACTTGGACGAGCGAGCAGGTGTTACAATACCTTGGATTGGTATTGCTTGAGGAAAAGCAATATCGATAAGGGAGGACTATAATGTCCCTTTCTGAATAGGAGCTCTAGAGAGAATGGATTAGTAGTCTAAACATCCCCGTTAGACTATATCCAGGGCCGTACAGGGGTAAACAATGTTACTAGAGGTCACTTTAGCTGAGGGTGTTATAATTCGAAAGTGACATTGAGCTAAAAGTGACTAAAATCTCTTTTAAGACAAGTTGAGATAAAAATAGAGCATGTGCTGAAGTGAGGGAGCTAAAAATAGGTCAACATTGAATTAAGGTTTTGGGAAACTATAAGAGAAGGTAAAGCGACCTAATTCATCATTATGAAGAATTTGACTTGACAGTTGAGAAGAGAGGTGCATCTCAGGTTCAGGCGAACCCAAATCTTTGTGTATTCCAGGAGGAAGACACCCATAGATTGATTTCGATGTTGAGAGACACACCCTAGTCATCAGGAAGATCATCCAGATATTCCATTGTACTTCAACAAAATTTATCCAATTTACAATAGTGAGGGCACACTTATCCAAGTAGAGGGTGCAACTATTAAGCATTAGAGAGGTTCGACTTGTCCCAGTGAGGGATAATCCAATGATTCCCTTCCAACCCATTTGAGAGGAGGGCAGGATGCATCTATTGCCTTGTTTCTCATTAGATTCTGACAGAGAAATCATCTTGGGCGCATTACTCAGCCAGTGAGGGTGCAACAGTTGGGGAGGAGGCATTTGGGATTCCTGGGAGATCATCAAGTCAGATCCAAGGAAATCCTTCTGACCCATTTCAAAGGAGCATAGGGAACTCATTTTTAGACCCTTATCGGTCAATTTTGATGAAGGAATATCTAGGGCACATTTTCCAGCAGAAGTTGGGGCTCATTTCCCCAAGGGGATCCATCCGGGGTCCAAATAGATCAACAAAGGGTTGATTGTCAGGATTTCAGTCACTAGGACTTTGTGAGAGGGAAAGGTGTACTGTTTGAGACAATTTTCAGTCATATCTGAGGTGTGTAACCACCATGGTGCACAATCCACTCCCACAACAGTGGTCGTAGCGCGCAACAAATCATCCAACTCATACCCTATCCAACAACACTCTTCTATTATCCGGGTATTATCCTTCTAGTTTATTTCTTTATTGTATTTTGGCCAGGATCCACTTATATATGATATAGGCAAGTGATTCTCTATTTTCAGCCGCATATGACATTATAACCAACATAAAACTCATAATAATAATAATAATAATAATAATAATCTATTTATATGATTTACAATATTTTGTATCATTTCCTATCACTATGCTATTAAACAACTTATTTATCTACACATACATGAAAAAACACCAAGAATGTTAAACCCAACAACTTAAACGCATCCAGAAACCCCCAGTGTATCATATAATATAGTAGACACAACATATTAGCAACATTTCCTATACTAGCTGGATATGGGATATTACAATAGCCCAATTGTTATGGTACAAAAGACAGATAGGACATGGTGACTTTGTATTGATTACAGAGCCCTGAACAAGATCAAAGTCAAGAACCAATGCCCAATTCCCCATATTGATGATCTTATCAATCAACTTAAGGGAGCCAATTTTTTTAGTAATATTGATTTGAAGTCGAGCTACCACTAGGTTTCGATTGAGTAAAATAATGTGTGGAAGACGACCTTCAAGTATAAAGAAGGTCTCTTTGAGTGGTTGGTCATGCCTTTCAGATTGAATAATTCCCTGACCACATTCATGCAGATGATGGATGATATATTATGACCTTTCACAAACTCTTTTGTGGTTGTATATTTGGATGACATCCTCATCTTCAACAAAACCTAGGAGGAACATTTAAAGCATATTTAGCAGGTCTTGGGCACCCTGCGACAACACAAGTTATATGCCAATTTGGAGAAATGTTCCTTCGGTATCGAGAGAGAGTCCAATATTTGGGATACATCGTGGATGAGCAGGGTGTACATGTGGATCCAGCCAAGATCCAAGTCATCAACGATTGGTTGGCCCCGAAGATAATGCCTGAGCTCCGCAACTTCTTGGGCCTTTCCAACTTCTACTGCTGGTTTATGTTGGAGTTATCTCACATTACTTGGGCCCTAAGCTACATGAACAAGGGTGGAGCAAAGACCAAGTTTTTTTGGTCTGCGCCCCAATAGAAAGAATTCGAGGATTTGAAATCCTACCTTTGCTCCACACTAGTCCGTATTCTTCCAGACCTGCAACAACCATTTGAGATTGAAAGAAATTCTTTAGATTATGCTATAGGTGCAATTCTCACTCAACATGGGAATCTGATATCCTATCACAATGAAACTCTATATGATACTATTATCAGATACCCCACCTATGATAAAGACATGTACTCCATTGTGCATGCATGTTGACAGTGGAAGCATTACATTATGGGGAAGGAAATGATCATCCACATTGATCACAGGTCTTTGCAATTCATGCAGACACAAGGAAAGTTACATAATGACCACCATTAGAAGTGGTCCACGTTCCTACAACAATTCCACATGAATATCAAGTATAAGAATGGTAACACCAACCATGTCGTAGATTGCCTCAGTCGACCCCTGGTGGCAGCACTAACCACAATTCTCAACTCTTGTGGACATGATACATCCAGATGGCCATAATTATACAATAATGACTCTGACTTTGCTACTTCCTAACAGACATTGAACACATGAAAAGTTATTCCATGATTTCATCTCCAGGATGGATTGTTATGCCATATAAGTCATCTATGTGTTCCTTTAAGTGAGCGTGCAAAGCTGATATGGGAAACTCATTACAACTAGGAAGCGAGACATTTTGGTGTAGATAAAATAGTGGCATTACTGCAAAATCATTTTTATTGGCAGAAGATTCGACAATATGTTCACAAGTACATCACATCCTGCACTTCTTGTGCCATTTCCAAGCCCGCCATAAAGAAACATGGGATATACACCCCTCTTCCTACTCTAGATAGGCCTTGGGAGTCCATCTCCATGGACTACATGTCTAGTATTCCTTCAACTAAGAATGGGAATGACTGTGTCTTCATGGTCATTGATCGATTCTCTAAGATGTCATTTTTGGCACCCTGCAAGAAGAGCATCACAACCAAGGCCACCACCAAGCTCTTCTTTACACATGTTTGGGTTCATTCTAGGCTTCCTCACACTATTATGTCTGATCGAGACAGTAGGTTCCCAAGCAATTTTTGGTCTTGCCTATGGTAGATGATGGAAACCAAGAGAAAGGACACCTGCCAATAGACCATCCAACTCTATTGGGTTGTCAAAGCAGGGCAGTTTCCTCATCAGGCCAAGTGGCTCACAAGGAGTCAGATTCAACAGACGTATCCTCATATGATGGAGAAAATTTATGCAATGGAGACCATTTATTCCTAAGGGGGGAGGAATGATCCAAGTGGAAATTGGTGGCCACCCACCTATTCCATTGGCTCAAAGAACAATTTTCCATTTTGGTAGTTTTTCTATACTTTTTCGGGTCCTGAACTTCTGGGGCCATTTTGAGGCCTTAAAAAACATTTTTTGGGCACGACAGTGCCCAAACAATTGTTGGAGGCATAGTCTTGGTTGACCGAAATGTGTAAATCCTTAGCTGGACCTTTTTGACGAGGTATCGATTGCCCTAAATGGAGATCATATGAAAAATTTATGCCCTCAGAAAATTGATGTATCAACTACCCCCATCAGGGTCCACAAACCTTTTGGCGTTTCATCTCCTGGGGTTAGGGTTTTGGACGTTTAGGGTTTTCTCAATTATGATTTATGTTAAAATGTCCTTTGGAGCCTCATTGTAATAAACTTCTTGTGAATGAGCGTAGCTAACACATCTCTTCTCATAGATAAGCTACCACCATTCTATTTAGCTTATGTGCTTTCGCATTTTACAGACTTTTGTATTTTCAAACAGTCATTAATAGAATTCGATTTTCATTGTATTACTGTGTTCCGTGCCATATATATGTGTATTTCCTTGTTATATCTCTATTATATTTCTTCGTTCATATCATTCTCAAAATAATCTGGATCAATGATGTGTATTGATGTGTTTATTTCCACTGTGTTTACTACCTATTATGTATATTGCATGAGAATTGTGCATTTTTTAGATTGTATATTTTTTCTTGATAATTGCATGAGATATTATCTGCATGCATGCTTCTTTATTTATTATCAATGATATCAGAAGTTTGGAATTCAACCAATAATGTGAATTCTTGAGGTACCTGGTAAGTGGGTATGTTATATATTGGTATTATAGCGTCATGTTGTAGTAGTAGGGCCATATGGGTCGACACATATGATGAATTATTTAATTATTTTCACAGGGGCTGAACCATAGGGGCACCTAATTGGTGGCCGAATAGATTTCTTGAAATATGAAATTTGGGATTTATTTTGTACATGGTGACGTGGAGGCCAAGTGTCAGATGACATGTAAGTGGTGATGTGGACGTGGTGACTGGCGTGGTGGTAGGCTCAGTGGCCATGGTCCATAGTGGTGAGCTCAAGGGATTACATAGGGGCCACATTGGAATGGTGGTTATGAGACTTTGGAAGGGTGGTGTTGAGGCCACAACAAGCCCCCTTTACTTTTGATTTTATAAGTGAAAGGAAAGGGGTCCCCTATTGAAATTCCATCCCTAATTACTAATCCTCCATTTCTTGGGCCTAGTGTTAATTCTTTGTCTACCTCGAGGGAGTTGGGTTGTTTGATCTTGATTGATGATTTTCTTGAATGAGTCTATTGTTGATTATTTTTTTGATTGACCAATTCAAATTCTACATCCTCTTGCCTGCATGTTGTGTTGAATGTCTTCATCTTTAAGCTCTCATATGTTGATCACACTCTTGAGTTTTGAACACTTGACTTGAATCGTATGATCACTAATCCTTATTTTGATTTTGAGTCTTGGCACATGTAGTTCTTAGAACGCTTATGTACAACCATCCATGATTATATTTAAATAGAACAAACACTCATTTATAAATTTGCTTGAAGGAAGGGAATATAATGTTTATAACATGTTGGCAAGTCTCCTTTTAATCACATGACTGATCTCATTTTTCTGTTTTGCAGGAGAAGGTTAGTAGGGCCATTTCATTTACATGACTTCTCTAGCCTTGAAATGCAAGTGGGGGAATCCCTTAATCCTTATCCAGAACCTAATGTATATAATATGTGCATCCTCACTCTCCGTTTCAATGTGGTTTAAAACTCATCATTTTGTCTTTCGCGACCTGTCCACTCACCTCTTAATCACTGATCGTCGCGGCTTGTGACTCGCCTTCACCGCAACCTATCACTCGTCATCTTCATTCATGGTTTCCGATCGTTCTCACAGTGAGAGATCCAAAACATCTAGGCTCAAATATGATATCAGCTAGATGAATAGATTAGTAATGCAAATTCTTAATTTAATGCCTTAACCTATCACCAGTTGAGCCCACAAATGTCTTGAGGAAGCTGGAATACGTATTTTTTGCATCGCGAGTTTGAATTCTGGAGTATTTTGTGCACCATGAGTTCGAATACAAGGTAATTTCATAACATTGTTTTATCAGCTGGAATTTAGAAGATCATTATTTTCTCACGGGTAAGCTCTTATTCATAGATATAGTCTATTGCATTGTTGGTTATATACATTCAAACGCGGGTATGTTCTTATTTCGTTTTATATCATTGGTATTTTTTCCCATTTGAAGTGCTTAGCTACCTTAGCCCAAAACCTGTAGTGCTCTGTAATTTGTGGTTCACATGCGAGTTATCTCATTGTTTTTTAGTGTAACATTCATTGTATCATTCTCATGTTAATTCTCTAGACTCCTTTACATGTTTGATAACTTTAATGCTTGTTTCCCCATTTTCAACAAAAAAATATTGACGGTTTGAAAAAAGACACAAATTTCCCTGTGACGGATACCATCCTAATAGCGAGTCATCATGATGTTCATTCTATTTTCCAATTTTTTTTTTCATTGGTTTAAAAAATATCGACAATAGCAAAATTTTCTCATTTTTCTCCTCATATATTGAACGATCGCATAGACATTCAAACTCTGCATTGTGGTCATTTCTAGTCATCATGTTCCTTCCATCTTTCAAATTATTAACCTGCGTTTTTTTCACATTTTTCTCACTGGGTTAAAAACTAAAACTATGAACACGAGTGAATTTTTCGCTTTTTTTCTTAATGGAGTTTAAATTATGAACCCAGTGAAACTTTCGGATTTTCCGTTTAGGCCAAAAGTGAATTAGTAGTTTGTTTGGCACAAAATATATGGATTTTCATATAAATGTCTTCAGGTAGACATAAATGGAAAATTATTATTAAAATAAATTTTCTATGTATGTTTGGATAAAGTCATAAAATGGAAAATTATTATTAAAATAAATTTTCTATGTATGTTTGGATAAAGTCATAATATTTAAGCCACATGCGTTATTTGGCCTTACGAAAGAGTTGATTTTTTCTTTTTCTTTTTCTTAAACGTTGATTTAGGAATTGTTTGGCATGATTTATTAAATAGGACATCCCATTATCGTTACTATAATTGTCTTCTTATTTAAAAATGGCAAATTCCTAGTCCAAATATCATATTCAAAAATATTGACGAGAAAAAACTTTTCATAATTTATGTCAAATTGGTCCTTTTAGAATTATTATGTGCGTCGATGTATTATTTCCAGTTTTAGAGGGTGAGTTTTTATGACCTAATATTTTAGTGAAACAATTAGCATAGATAGCCTAAAGTTTACAATATTATGAAATCTTTTATTATGTAATTTAATACTTTAGTCTTAGATTTAATATTATTAATGTAGTGATCAAAATTATGGAAATAACTGAAACTGAAATGAAAGAAACAAGTAAATAAACATACTATTCACACATATCCAAGAGTAGAGTAATCCTAATAACAAGGCTAGGCCTATACTGTGCTCTTTTTTTCTTAATTATGAAATGCAAGTACAAAGAAAAGGGTATTAGCTATGTATTTTACATACACATTGTGGTCTAAATGGCTACTAAAGAATCCTCTACCTTTTGTGTTATGATTTGATATCTCATTTCTAGATGAGTTTTTCAACAATGGAACAATAACAATACCAAAATAATGGAACCCCTTCCTTTCCTAGAGGCATAGTATTTAACATAGCATGATAGTCATCTAGGTTCATGGTTGGGGTTTTTACATTCCTCATCTCTCAATTATTGTTATGGTTTTGGACCTTCTAGAATATTCTTGAAAGTCCACATGTTACTAGTCCCACATGTGTGAATAATGGGGGCTGACATGACATCCACTTGATACCATAGTGGTCAATAAGATCTAGGTCAACTCTCAAGAAACATAACTAATGCATATGAACTTTGATTGAGGTGATTTTTGCATCGTTGGAAATCTTTCAGTGTGTAAATAACATTGAGGGGATAGGAGATAATATTGCAAAGTTTTGACCCCCAAAATTTTCATTTGATGTCTCAAACCGATTTTGAATGTTTCTAGACCCCAAATTGCCAAAGTAGGACATGTCCCTTAAATGGTCCCTGCAAGCCAATTCCTTAAGTTTTTTCACCCTAAAAGTACCAATATAGATGGAAAATTATATAATGATACATTTTGGATCATACCTCCACATTTATGGAGGTTTTTAGTTCCCAAAAACTAAATTACTAAATGAGGTGATGAAAATTTTCCTTTACTGATGCAGACCTGCAGCCCTGGGGCCGAGATCCACTTACAGGATCGTTTCAAATCTTCCCTAAGCTGAAGCGGCTCTTTCGAATCCCTATCGAAACCTCAACATTCGATCCACAGGTCCTTCAACTTCCCCACTGCCTCCAACACGAGTGCGACCCTTTTCCCGAAATGAAAATTCGATCTTTGGGACTCTGCGAGTCCTGATGTCAAGCTTCCTTGACTCTTTGATTTCCCGACCCCCGAATTTCAGATCTGCCAAATTGGCCTTAATGGTGGTTATCCCCCCTGGGCCATACCTTGGTCCATGTGACCAATTTTCCCCATGATCATAGTGTATTTCGAGGGCGAGTTGCTTTTCGGTACTTTGTGTCTTCTGAGGCGAAGTGTCCCGGCTCTCTGTCTTCGGGATTCCTGAAATATCGAACCCTGAAACCTCCGAAGTCTTGTTCCCCCAGCATGTCGTGTTTCATGACTTTAGGACTTCTAACGCTGAAGTGTCTGGCCTCTTGTCCTCAAAACTTCCGAAGATCTGACCCCCGAAATGACTGGAGAGTATACAAGCTCCCCGCATCCCGACGCTATTTCTCTGGATCTTTTGGGTTTTCGCATTTTGAGCCTTCTCGATGTGAGGCCACCAAAACCCCTTTCCCTTCGAGCTCACGGCATCTGAAATACCGAAGCATTGAAGCTGAAATGCTGGTCTTCCTTCCACATCCCTTCAACACTTCAGGGTTTCGTGCTTCGGGAATTCACAATTCCCATTGCAACCCCTTTCTTCGCTCTCATCTGCTGGATCCCCGGTATGCTGAAACCAAAAATAATCCTTTCGGTGGTTTTCACGATGCCTTGATCGTCGCCATGTGTCCTCCTATTGGATGGTCCCAATACTCTCGGTGTTTCGGGACTTGCGACCTCAACGACACTGATCCCTGGTCTTTTGAACTCCCATTAGCTCCCCGATCATTGCCACGCATCCTCCACAAATGGATGACCCTGATCACTTTGGGACTTCACAAGTTACGAAGTCGAAAGACTCCTCCGTTCCGCTCTTCGATGCCTGAATCCATGAAATACGAGGATCTCGTGACACGTGTCCTCTACAGATGGACGACTCTGATGTCTTCAGGACTTCATGAGTCGGGACTTCCTCTGTCTCACAACTCTTACCTCTCGGATTCCCGATGTCTGAAGCTTAGATGGCTTTCGGGTTTCTGCCACACGTCCCTTGAGATGGACGGTCCCGATTCTTTCGGGACTTCACGGATCGAGAGATCGCGATGTAGTGACTCTTGATGCTCTTCCTCCCGAAATCTGAAATCCTGATGCTTCGCTGTTTCGGGACTTTGACGGGCCTCTGCTCAACTCATATGCGAGATTAACACACGTACACCTTCTCCCAGATACGATAGCTATTGGCTATCTGGGCTAGATCTGACGGCCCAGATCCATTCTCCTTCCTTGTGCCCTCTTCTGCTACTCCTGGACGTGAAACTCAACGGTCATGATCTCATCCTCTGCTTGATCCGATGACAACTGTGCTCTCCCTTGAGCCTGTGCTTCTTCTTCCCGCCCCTTGGAATATTTTCCAAGTTTCAAAGGCCCTAGCCTTTGCTTCCTTCTATGAAGCCTGTGACTTCGGCTTCTGTCTGCATTCTTGAAAATGATGTCTTTCCTAAGCTTCCTTTCTATGAACCCTCCAAAGGGTTTCTCAATCTTCTGCTCCTTGCAATTATCGCTCTGTGCTCAAAGGCACTGTTCCTCCTGAGCTTGATCCTCTCCGAAACCTCAAAGGGTTTCTCAGCCTCTGCACTCCTTGTAGGGTCTTTAATCCTCCTTGAGCTTCAACTGCTCAGACCTCTAATGG
The DNA here is from genome assembly GCA_010110895.2 of Picea sitchensis. Classification (NCBI taxonomy): domain Eukaryota; kingdom Viridiplantae; phylum Streptophyta; class Pinopsida; order Pinales; family Pinaceae; genus Picea; species Picea sitchensis. The sequence continues at coordinate 68,192 of SNQJ01S0054916.1, read as the reverse complement.
TCTCTGTCCCTTTCTCTCCTTGAAGGGATGCAAGTGCCCTCTTGAAAACTTCCTGCTCAAGCACTCCTGGCTGAGCCTGCAGGGTGTTCAGTAACCCTGTGAAGGTCTTCTCCTGGATACTTCACCTTCTTCTGAACTTAGACAAGAGTTCTTTTGTGCACTCTTGCACTTGCTCAATGTCCTCCTGGAAGATTTCTCCAGAGTCCTCAGTGACTCTGTCTTCTCACCGAACTCAAGAAAGAGTTCTCCTGTGCACTCTATGCACATGCTCAATGCCCTCCTGGAAGAGCTTCCACAGAATCCCGCAGTGATTCTGTCTATCCTTTGTGCCTACCTACACCTGCTCAATGCCCTCCTGACAAAGCTTCCACAGAATCCCTCAGTGATTCTGTTTGTCCTGTGCCTTCCTCTGCACAACTCTTACCTCCAAGGTATTCAACAACCTTAAGGCTTTCTCTTGAGCCAATGAATTCAACTAGTGCACCCTCCTAGCACGTCTTTGTCTGAATCCCTAAAATTCAGAAGTGCACTCCTTGCACCGGCTTTCAGAACCCGCAGTGTTTTGTCATGCACTCTTGCATGAAGCCTCAAAGAACCCAGACCTGGAATCAAAGGACTCATAGATAGTAAATTCTATCTGTCCCTGCAAATGCACATCTACAATATACATCTACAACATATAAATACACACACATGGCATTCATCCATAAGCACATAAACAAACAAAGAATCTCATGCAGGAAAAACTGCTCTTATCCAATATCTTTTACATGAGGGGGTTTTTTGAGCTCTTCCCTCCATCCTCACCAACTCTCATTAATTGACATAAATGGATGTCTAGTCCGAATTGGATCTAGATATCAGCCTTGCAACCTATTTAAGGTGACTTCTATCTAAAGCCTGCTCAAAGGCACGACTTTGGCTCTCCCAGCCTTACAATAATTTAATACAATTTGAAAATTTGAAAATTGAGAAGGCTGCGTCTCTCTCTCCCATCGAATGCGCACTTTGATGTGCTAGCTGGCTGGCATGCTACTGGCTTAGAGAGATGATCCTGCATCATTCACCTTCTCCTTGGAGTACCTTTTGGCCTTGCATGGAAGTTTCCCTTTCAACTCAACCTGTCAAAGTTCATTTTTCTCTTATCTTGTAGTTCCATATTTCTTCTGCAAAACTATATCTTTTTCCAACTCTGCGTTGGCAAGGCTCATAGAGTTTCAAATATTGAGTAAATGCACATATATGAGGGTATAACTGTGGTTTATACCTACAATACTATCACTAATTTGTTGGAATCCTTGGCTTGGAATTCCTTAGCATTGTTCAATGCTTATAGTTAAGGTGTGCTCTTTACTTGAATTGCAAGTTTAGATTTATTTCATAATGTGATGTGTAACCATATGCAACAACTTGGGACTGCATCATCTGCTCTATACAAAGTGTAGGGAATGCCACCTACAATAATACCTTTGATTTTTTTTTCCACATATATCAAGATGCAATTAAAACCATTCAAGTCAAAATATTCCAAGATGCATTTGCAAAGTTCATCTCCAAGCTAATGTGCATTGAAATTAGCTACAACCATCAACCCACAAGCATATGAATACACATATTAAATGCATCATGGTTATAGTGATAGCAATGAAGAGGAGTAGTGTTTTCATTTGTAATATTGCACGCGCGCGTAGACACACACATGTATGTATGCATGTATAAACATATAAGTTGAATATGCATGGGTATGGTTGATTAAGCACATTCATGTAACTAACATTAGATACTATGTTTGTAAAAAACATTGTTATTTATTATTCTATAAAATGTTATGTACATGATTCAATGAGATCTCATTACTCCCATCATTGTCCCAAATTTTACTGTATCATGTTATCCCATTTAGATTATAGAACAATGGATCAAATAAAATGGATTATAATGCAACATCGAGTATTAGAGAACATTGGAAAATCTTTATAAAAACTCAATGTTGTATGCGTTGATCTCTAAAAACTTCAAATTTTTATAGGTATTCTATAGATGGGAAAGTGGGAAAACATTATGGAGTTGGACACTGAAGACCCTGAAAATATGATAGAATTTTTAGCTAAAGATCTAACATGGACATAAATTGGAGGGGATCAAGTTGCTATTATTCCATATAGTCGACTTGAATATTTTATAAATGGAGAACAATCAAATGAAGATGCTCCCACTCAATTTGTTGTTAATACAAAGCGATCTAAAGAAATGGAGGGGATTGCATGTACTCGTATTAACACATATCTGGAATATATTATGTGAGTCTTTATTTTCTTAATATGATTTTAAATTTCTAATTCAAGTTCATTATGAAAAATGAGTGTGGACATGTTTCCTAATTTGTTATCATTGTTCTTATCTAGTTATTGGTGTGCATATGGCCCAGAGTCCACATGTAAACGCCCAAGTGGTGAGATTACAATGAATCCAGAAGGATCAACAAAAAAAAATGCAATCAATGCCAAATCATTAAAGTTGGTTGTAGATGTCACTTCATCATGTATCGACTTTTTGTTCGTCCAAATGATGCTATTTTAATATACATTGAGTGTAGGCATATTGATAAATGTGGTGGTATGTGTCACGAGAAGAATGCAGTGGGTAGACCTAAAACATTCAAGTATGCACCACATTTATCATTTGATATATGCGCTAGTGTGGAAAAGATGATTGAAGATGGTTTTAACGTTACAATGGTTTGAGAAAAATTCATCTCTGATGTGGAGCACCAATCAGGTGAGTTATTCATGGGGGTAATTCATGATACCTTAATTATGAGGAAGGATATTTATAACATTTACCATAATATTAGAAAGACAAAATATATGAAGGATGAGAGTGATCCAACAAGTGTCGACTATTGGTACAATCAGTTTCCAGATAGTTTTTTTTTCTACCAAAATAAAAATATTGTGCAAAACATACCATTTATTATAGGCATACAAACACATTGGATGCGTTTGATGATGGTGAGGTATTNGTTCAATTTAATATTTATACTTGTGTGCTTTGAATGTAGTATCAACTTTATACGTTAATGGTATTCGAAAAACATCGTAATGGTGTTCCAGTGTCTTGGGTGATTTCATCACGTAATACTACATATGATATTCACAAATGGTTGTCATTATTATTTTCTATGGGAGTGAAACAACACTCGGATTGGTGTGTACGAGCATTTATCACAGATGATGCCACTGCTGAAATTCAGGCATTGAGGTTCCACATTTTTTTGTTTTCAAAAGAAATATGAAAAAGTAATGTTACATTCAAATAATTTACTCTCTCCTAATGTATCACCATTTTAGGAGTTTAACCAATTCCCACATCCTGATATGTGTATGGAATGTCCATTGAGCATGGGAAAAACATGTTGGAAACAAAGTCAAAGTCAAAGAAAATAAAGTTCGCATTTTTTCCCGCATTAGGAGAAATCATGCACTCATGCCAGGATGATGAGTCCGTACGAAAAAATGTTGCAAGAATATTTCAAGAATTCAATGAAGAGGAAAAATGTTTAAATATTTTGACACAACTTGGTTATCCAATGATAAAATATGTAAGTGTCATGTAACATTAGATCATGATTTTTTTTTCTTTCCATAATAGCATGTTTTTAGTCAATCCGTTTTAGTTGATGATAACAATTTTTTTCCAGATATGTGGGTGAAGGCTTATAGGAAATTCCTGCATTCCAATCAAGACACAAATAATGCAATTGAATCCTACCATAAGTGTCTAAAATATAGATACCTATATGAGGAAAACAATGCATGCCACAAACGAGTGGATTATTTAATTTTTGTGTTGTTGACAAGAGTTGAATTATACTATATTCATAATCAACGTTTAAAGTAAGAAGGAATTATAAGGCCCACAAATTGTGAGAAACAAGAGACTCTCTCAAAGGATAGACCAATTCAAATGCCAGATGAAGATTGTGTGCACGACCCCAAAAATATGAAAGAATTTCTGGTTCGTAGTCAAAATAAGGATACTCCTAATACATGGTATAATGTCATATACATAGGGTCCGAGTTTAATTTTTGTAGTTGTGATTGGGCGTTGAATGGAAATATTTGTAAGCATGTATTCAAAGTTCAAATGTGGGCCATTGAAAATGATTTGGACATTAATAAATTAGCAAATGTTTCTAGTCTGATTATTGAAAGACCTGTATTTTCAGTTGATTTAAATCAAACAGCCACAACGCGCCCACTACTAGAAGACCAATAAAAAAATAACCATGTAAATATTTTATCAGATCATGCCGTTCCTGACACTTCAATATTGAACAATCCAATCTCTGAGATTGATAGATTGCAATTTTCACATGCATCGATCAATAAAAGAGCGAGAAGGATTTTGAACAATTTGCCTACAACTATTGACCATTCTAAAGAAATCGACAACTTGTTTTCCACTTTAGAAGAAGAGATAAACAAAAAAAAAAATTATTTCCATGTCTCCCTCTAAAATCATTACTAAGAGACATCATAGTTGTTTGAGCCCACAAATTAAAAAGATACAACATCGTCGTCAGAGACATTCAACTAAGGAAAAACCACAGTTTCAAAGGGTCAGACGGGTTCGCAAAAAGTCAAGGAATAGCATGGACAAAAAAATTTGAACTAATTTCTTCAAAAGATCATAGGAATGTGAAGCGAACCTCTGATCATGTGCAACATTATGTTCCAGACAATATAGGTATTGTAATTAGAGATTTTAATTTGTTTTACATTATATGAATTATTTTATTTGCCTCAATGTGATTATAGAAATGTTATATGATTGTTGCTACAATGGAGGGATCCACATCTCATAATGAACCTCGTCACGTCCCACATTGTCAAATTCAATTATTTTCTAATGATATTGTCGAGGGTAACATAGGTACACATTTTGAATTTAATGTCGACAAATGAGTCATAAAATTATTTATATAGTTCAATTGAAGTTTGTCTAATTAAATATTTAGTGCATTATGTCTTGCAATCAACACTTACTTTTTTGTTTTGTTTTAATTGTTTATGTTGTAAGCTCAACCAAATGATGTAGCGATCCAATAAATTAATATAGAAAATCCAACAATCCCATTGATTCTAGATTTGAACATATGAGGTTTGGGGAAAGGTAAAATTAACATTTAAGATGTTGGAAAGTAATTGTTATTATTCAAAGAATAATTTTTTTTATAATGCATTTAGTTTTGTCTTCATTGATGAAACATGTTGATCTTTAAGGTCATAATTTAGGGGAAATAATTATTTTCCTTCTGTTTTTATATTTTTTCTCCTCCATACTATATCATTTCATTTATTTATGTTTTTTTGACAAAGAGTTACAAAGAACAAAGAATCTTCAAAGATTATTTGATAAGAGATAGTAAAATTGTTGTATTCATACATGAATTCTACTGATCTTATACCTTTATACTTTTGTTTTCATAGTTTTAAACATTCCCTTAAAATAAAGACTTGTTTTTGTCATTTAGTTTTTATTTCAACATTTTTAAAAATGGATCAATATAATTGTTGTACTCATAATTTCTGAGAATGAGTGTTTTGTTTTGATTTTTTTTTTCATCCATACTAAATATATGTTTTTTGTTTATTGATTTTTTGAACATAAAGTTATGGACAGTGAAAGTGCGTGCATCAAAGTTCATTTCAGTGATACACGATATCATTGCTCTACAACAACTTCTTACTGACTTTCAAGATACGATTAGTAGGAGAAATGGAAATCCAATACACATTTTCAATGAAACACTTCATTGTTTAGATGAGTCAAAGATAATGGTTCGTGAGTTACAACATGTTTTAGACAGGGAAGTCGATAGAAACATGGATGATTTTAGGGGCTAAATTTCGTTCATGGGCTAATTTTCCATGGTTTTTCCAAAAACGAGATTCACTATTTTAAAAATGATTCGCCCAAATTTTATAGGATAACATTAATTTACCTTAAAAATCGCCAAAATTTTATAAAAACTATATAAAATACTTAGAAATTTGAATATTTTAAAAAAAATATCGCCAAACATTGATAGTTGACATATGAAGGATCGGTAATATTCGCCAAGGTTTCTACATTTTAAAATAAATTTCCATCCTTAAAATCATCCCTGGATAGAAAGTTAAGAAGAGAATGGCTTGAAAGGAAAATGGGTCGTCAAGTTCATGTAGATGTAAATTGGTGTTGTATTTGTCATAAGTCATGTTGTACTTTGGAATAGGTTACATTATGTTTAACATTTAAGGAATTTTTAAAATTGTTAGCTTTTTTATACTTTATTACTGGTTAATTGTCATAGTATTATTGATATGAAATTATTTTTTCTTTTATACTTGTCAAGAATACATTATGTCCCCATCATACTATGTTTTTACTCTCAATATGTTGCAATGTCTCAAGTTATTCATTTGATAACATACTAGGTGTTTCATTTGAGATGTTTCTTTTTGTAAAATGTTAGGTGAGTGAAACTCTTTAAAATCAGATTTTGGAGCTAATGTAATATTCAAAAATACTTAATTCAATATGTATTATGTAATATTCAAGAGTATTTTGTTTTGATAATACAAGTTGTTGAGAATATTGACTAGAATGTTTATTATTATGAATTTGAGTTTTTTTTGTTTGTTAATTTTCTATTATAAAAAGTTGTATAATCAAATTATAAACAAAATGAAAAATTATAACCGTGAAATTTACATATAATAACATAATACAAAAGAATAAATTGGACACTCGTAAATATACATAAAACATAAAAAATAAATAAAAGTCATCAAAATTTTACTAAATTTGAATTTAAAGACTTGATTGTGAACATATCATAAAAAAATAACACAAAACCTTACAACACCTCTTCTTTTGACATGAGTTTCAAAGATTATTTTGAATTAATAAGATGAAATTACCATGAATGATTGATATTCAATGAAACTAATAATTTTTTCTTTTCCCAAAGTAGGAGGGGTGTCTTTGTTCACTATTCTTCATTGATATCAATTTTCATTGATATTCATTGAAATTAATTAAATGTTCTTTTACCCAAAGCACGAGGGGTATCTTTGTTCATTATTCTTGATATCAATGAACTAAATTAATTAGTTTGAATTTTTCTATGATTTTTTATTGAATATTTTGAAATTTAAATTTTGTGATTTTTTATTTAAAGGTGGTAGAAATTGTCATAACTCACTTATAACTATTATTAGTTTTTATTAATGAATATAAGCTGAATCATCATTATTATTTAAAAAAAATGATATCATTTAAAATGGTTTGTTGGTGATTTTTAAGAGGTACTCTCATTCTTGCTAGATGTCTCAGATGAGCAAAAACAAAAACCAAATATCTCTTGTAATCATTATTAAGACTAACTCTCTCTATATAATTATTTTATACAAAATGTTTAAATTCTTTAAATTCATGTAATCATTATTTTTTTTAAGTAAAAAAGAGGTAGATCCTTATTATATTACTAGAAAAAATAAGCATTCATCCTGAGGCTGCCAGCTATTTCGCCGAGTTAGTGGAAAATGGAACAGTTGGAGGCCTTAGATGTCCATATCCAAAAGAGGTGGTTTTCCATCTATCCTGCCCGTAGGAAACCAGGACAGGTGACGACCTATAGTCTGTACCTTAACCAGATAGACAAAAAACATAACTAGTTTGGACAGTGAAAGTTATGAACTAACTAAAAACATAACTATAATCATAAGCATTTACCCGTTGGCCTCTGAGGTGGCCATGGCGACATCTTCATCTTGCAGTCCATCCCGAGTTGGCAACACGTAAGGTCGCGCATAGGTAAGGAATCTTTGTCCTACTGGTGTGTTGGAAAAGGCATCGTATAACATGTCAATGCGCTGACTCATGAGGGTGCCATGGTGGACTTGATCTGCCATCAGGCTTCTCAATTCAAACATCAATTCCAAATGCTTCAGGTGGAATAATGACGATGGGACATGCCATTGCTCCTGCATGGTCGAAATGGGAGGTGGTGCAAGGATTTTTCGACCCTCCTTCGACGGGACACTCGATTCAGTCTTCGCCACCTCACTTGTTGCCTCCCCACTCTTCTATTCCCTTGTTGCGCCCTGACCCTGATCCTCGACCTGATTCTCCTGGTCTGTATCGCTCCCCATGACCCTGGAGGAATTGTGTCTTGCTGCAATGGAAGCATCCTGAGAAGCCATGTATAGGAGCTCTTTCGAAAACTCCTCCTCGATGTAGCAAGTGGGAAATTCCTCCATGCTGTTGTGTCCTTGGCTCTCCACAGTGACGGATTTAGTGACTTCCCCTGGGAGGCTGCTTGATGGATGCCAATTTTTTGGCACTGTGAAGAGAGAAGGCTCCGGAGGAATTTGTATAGGCTCCTCCGAGCGGACCTCCTCCACAAACGCCATGGGAGGTGACCAGGCAATCCTTGCTTTGTGCGCAATCTGATTTCTGGCCATGGATAATGTGTGTTCCATCTTTTGTTGTCTCTTCTTCCTTGACACGAAGGTGTACCAAGCTGAGCCACGTCGTGGTTTTACCCTCTCCCTCGACATTGTGATGACAATTTGAATGGCTATGTTATAGAGGGTGTCTTGGTGGTTGCACCAAAGCTCAAAGTTGCTGGCCTGGTGCAAGCCAAATTCAAAATGGAGGGAGCCAAGGCGGATTTAGAGGATAACATGGAGGAGCGACAAGAAAGGTTCCATTATCGCTCCTCCAACATTTACTGTCTGTGCTGTCGGACTATTCACTGGTGATTAAGGCTTGCTCCCATCCTTAATGGTGAGGGGATGGGAGTCGTCCTGCCTTATTTATGGTCAGGTTCAGCTCCTCGCTATGTGGCATTGTTGCTCTACGTGTCACCCCATCCGGGGTGTTCATGTAATCATTATTAAGACTAACTCTCTATATATAATTCTTTTATACAAAATGTTTAAATTCTTTAAATTCATAACC
>SNQJ01S0054916.1:40994-53272 GCA_010110895.2 Picea sitchensis | reverse complement strand
TAAGCCCCCCGGGGGGCAGCTCAATTGGCAAGTGTCGTGAAAATGAAGTTCCATGAGGTTTCAAGTTCAACTCCCCCTGACTTACCTTGTGTGCCGCGTAAGGGGCATCGTGGGCACACCTGGAGGTTATAGTGGTAGCGGTTGGATAACACGACCACGTGTAATGCGAGCACGTGCCCAACTAGTTGTTGATTCCTCCAAACATAAAATAAATAAATAAATAAAATCAACCTTTATGTATACGTGATGATGAACCATATTACATACCTTGGGATCTGTGTCATACAATTGTTTGACAAACCATTCAAAACCTTTAAGTTCACCAACAATAATGTAGCCGAAAGAAGATTTTCTTTTGAACCTTCATAAAGTGGTTTTTATGCCTTCTCTAGTAAAGGTACGTCAAGATCACCAATGTCCTCATCATCATCCTCATCCGGTCGAGTGAACAAGTCTTGGATAAATTCATTTGTCCCATCGTCTTCAACTATATTGTTATTATTGTCATCTTCTTCCATAGGATCATTAACTTGATATTCAATATTTGGCACTCCAAATTCCTCGACACCTTGTAGTACAACATCATTTCTGCTAGTACTTGGCGTGTTTGGATGCTGAGGGGGCCAGCCTGACTTTATAATTACAAATAGTCATGAAAAATTAGTGTACTGCATAAGAAACATTTAAACAATATAAAATTTTATAGATACAATCAATATAAAGATATAATAATGAATATATAGTTTACCAAGGGACGATATTCGTTCGGTCCACCTTCAACATGCCCATGGGTTCTGCAATGTCTTACAGCTATTTGTATTAAAATTCTTCTGAATTTTGTGCTCCCACATTTAGCGTAAGGGAAATAACATCTCTCGTCACCCTGTCCATAATATCTCCACATTCTTCACCACAACCAAAATATTGAGACGATTATGTTATAAAGTTCAGTGATGATGTGCTAGATCTATTCGATTCTTGAAATGCAATAGACCAAACCATACAATATATTTTACCACATAAGCTTCAAAGATTCACCATAACCAAGTAACATAATCAAATGACATAATAGAACTAGGGAAAGAGAACAAGTCACATATAAGCATGGAAAAATTAGCATCTTCACAGATTACATAAAATCTACATAAACGTATAAGGTTATAAAATATTAAAGGAGAAAAGAAAAAAAATATTTAACTAACCTTCAAAGTCTAAAATCCTCTTGCACGCCTTGAACAATGATCACAAAACTAAGCTCTGTAGATCAATGATCAATTCGATCTCTTAATCAACAATCAAACCTTCACATAAAAATGAATATTAGCAAAGCTATAACACATAAAATATGTCGCAACTATAACAAATTAGTCGAAATTCGATTCGAATTAACTAATTTATAGATTCGTCATCGTCGAAATTCCGATGACTATAACACTAAATTAATGTTGACCATTTTGAAGTCAATGACCGTTATGTTGACCTACAAATGGATATATTTAAGTGTCAGAACTGGGCATCGTACTTCCAACGACCTTAGAACATGTCGGAAATCCGACGTTATCGGGACTAATTTAAAAAAAAAATAGTAAAATTTCATTTTTTTTAATTTTTTTCGACAAAAAAATTGATTTTATCACAATCGTCGTAATAGTTCGTTGATTTTTTAGCCTATATGTAATAGTGACTCCCTCTAGAATGTACCATTAAACTAATTGTCCCTATCACTGATGATGTTCCTTAGCAACCCATGGAGTTTGAAGACCTCCCTGAAGAATAACTTAGCCACCTCAATTATGTTGTAATATGTCGGTATAGCGTAGAAGTGTGAAAAATTGGTCAATATGTCGACCACCAAATAGATGTAGTCCTTATCCTAAACCTTGGGTAGGCCTGTGATGAAGTCTATCCATATCCTCTCCCATTTCTACTCCAGAATGGGAAGCGGATGAAGTAGTCATGCTGGAAGTGTATGCTCTGACTTGTTCTACTGACAAGTCACGCACTCACTGATGTAAATCATAACATCCTTCTTGAGTCCCTTCAAAGAGAACTTCTCTTTGATCTTCCTGTAGGTTTTGAAAAACCCCTGATGGCCTTCCAGTGGCGAAACATGAATTGTTACTAAGATATTCTTCTTGAGTCTTGAACCTGGTACTAAGTAGACTCTATCCTTGTAGAATATGATGTCGTTAATGACCCTGTACCTATCATCGTAAAATTTCACATCGAAAACCTCACAAGCGAACTTGTTCTTGGAATATTCCACCAACAAATGGGATTTCCAATCCATTGAAACCTCCATCAAAGAACATGTCGCAAGTCTTTTAGACAGTGCATCAGCCACAATGTTCTTCTTCCCCTTGACATACTCTATGTCGAAATCAAAGGCATGCACCTTCATCACCCATTTATGTTGGCACTCACTAAGATCCTTCTACTCAAGGAAATACTTTAGGTTGTTATGATCTGTTTTGACTACGAACTTTCTACCCACCAAATATTATCTGAACTTGGTCAAGGCATGCATGATCGCCAACATTTCCTTGCCATAAATAGAGTACAGCCTCTCGGTTTGACTGAACTTCTTGCTCTTGAACACAATGGGGTGTCCCCCCTGCATCAAAACTGCCCCGATGCCCTCGTCGAATGCATCACACTCCAATACAAATGACAAAGTGAAGTCTAGTAATTCTAACACTGGGCATGTGCCCATGACTTCCTTCATGTGATTGAAGGATTTTTGTGACTCATCAGTCCAAATGAAGGCCCCCTATCTGGTGAGATCTGTAAGTGTTGCTCCCAACTAAGAAAATTCCCCAAAAAAACACCTATAATAGCTACATAGCCCAAAGAAGCTCCTCAATTATGTCACATTCTTGGGCATTGGCCAATCCAAAATGGCCCTGATCTTCTCCTGGTGCACCTATACCCCCTACGCATTGATAATGTGGCCCAAGTAAAGTAGTTCTTTCATGTTGAATTCACACTTGGACTCTTTGGCGTGTAGTGATTGTGCCTCCATGATGTTGAGTACCTCATCCAAGTGCCTCATATGTTCCTTCCATGTCTTGTTGTAAACCAAGATGTCATCGAAGAATACTAGGACCGATTTCCTCAACTAATCCCTAAATATGTGGTTCATGCAAGACTTAAATGTATCCAGTGCATAGGTTAGCCCAAATGGCATAACCAGGAACTCAAAATGATCATAGTGGCATTGGAATGTCATCTTCTATATGTCCTACTCTCGGATGCTAATCTGATGATATCTAGAGAGTAGATCAATCTTCGAGAAGAAAACTGCCCCATGCAATTCATCCATCAACTCATCGATGTGAGGGATAGGATATTGGTTCTTGATGATTTTCTTGTTCAAGGACTGGTATTCAATACACATCCTCATGGTATCATCCTTCTTCAGGACTAAGACAATTGAAGAAGCAAATGGGTTGTTGCTGGGTCTAATGTGTCCCATCACTAGAAATTCCTTAATTTATCTCTCTATCTCATCCTTGAACCTTTGAGGATGATAATAGGGTGCTATGATCATGGATTTATCCCCCTCATCCAATGAAATGGTGTGCTCAAACCCCCTGTCAGGTGGTCTCCCTGGTGGAATCTACCAAAAACCTGTTGATGTCGCCCCAACAAGGTCCTGATCTTTGTCTAATACTATTGCCAACCATCTGAATCCCTCTATGTAGTGATCAAGCACTCTGCAACATATGCTACCTCCCCATGCCTTAATGTCATCTCCATCCTCTTGGATGAAATTGTCTTGGGTGCCCCTATCGACATGCCCCTCAGCATAATCCTCTTCCCCTCACTATCTTTGAACCTCATCTCCAGGGTTTGGTAGTTGGTGGTGATCTTGCCCAAGGTGATCAACCACTAGAATCCCAACACCACATCTGTGTCAGATAGGTAAACTACATAAAATGTGTCTCTCATGGTGTATTTACCTAGCTTTATCTCCAAGTCTAGGACTTTGTCTAGACACTCCATTGTGTGGTGATCTGTTACTGCAACATTAAACCCCTCAAACTCCTCTGTCTGAAGTGCCCACCTCAACACCAATGAAGTATCAATGAAGTTGTGGGTGGCCCCACCATCTATCAGGTAAATTTCCCACTGTCCCTGAAAACTCCCTTTGATACAGAGGGTGTCATACCTGGGAATACCAGAAAGGGTCATTATGACTCCTCCTTTTTCTGGTGTCCTTTTGTTTGCTTTCTCACAAGGTTGTGGAACTACCGGTGGTTGGGTCCCTATTGGTGTCGGTGGTCTATGGGGAGGCTTCTCCTCCTCCTATGATGACTCCTCCTTTGAGCTAGTGGATCCACTATCGTGTTCCTCCTCCTCACTATCCACATTATCTGTTTCCACCTCAATATAATGGATCTCACCCTTTCCCATGCACCTATGGCCTGGGACCCAAGGGTCTTTGCAGGTGAAGCAAAGCTTCTTCCTCAGAAGCTCTCATCTTGTATCATCATCCAGTTTCTCCTTTCCATTCCACTCTATTTAGAATGGCTTCTTGTCTCAGTCCTTCTTTGGTATGAAGGGTTTGGAAAAATGTTTAGTCTCCGATGTTGAGTTTACTAGATCTTGAGGGCATAATATGGCACCTTGAAAGGTGTGAGGCATGTATGCCTTCAACCATCCTCTCAAGGGTTTTGTGAGCCCCTATGTGAACAACATAATCAATCTGGGCTATGAGATATATGTCACTGCCACTACTACCCACTGAACTCTATGATGAATTCCTATGGGATGCTTGTCTATCTCAGCTGAGCCAATTCCCTAAAGTGGATCTTTGGATCCCTCCTGTCAAACCATTCCATGATACTCTCTGTGAACTCTCTGTACAAAGTGATATGATTGTGACCCAGCGTCACCATTCCATGATGCCACCACTCATGTGCCTCACCCTCCAAGTGTAGGGTGGTGAAATTGATAGTGTCTATATCGGTCATCTGGTTGAGCTTGTAGTATGTGTCTATATTTTGTACCCAAGCTCTGGCAGTGCATTTGGACAATTTGTCAAAAGAAGGTATGGTGAGTTTACCAACTTTTTGGATGAAATCCATGTTATTCCTTTGTTTTTGTTATTGTTCTCCTCTCTGAGGCTATCTGGGGATTTTCCTGAGTCTGAGTCCATAGTACTCGACCAAGGTCATGTCCAAATGGAATTCACGGCCCAATGTTGTGTACTCCCTCCCGTACTTTACAATTTTCTCTGCCTGAGTGGGATTCCTCTATGCTATTGGATGTTGTGTTGTTGTTGGGGTTTCCCTTTAGAATTTGGGGAATAATGGCCTGGGAATCCTACTCGAAGAAGTGTATTTGTGAGTAGGTAACTGGAGTCTACTTCCTACCCTTGAGTTACCTTGCGTTGCATGTGGGGGTTGTGTGCCCGGTGTGCTCACTATAGCCAATATATCAGCCATATGTGCCAAGGAATAAGTCATGGCCCGCTGACTGACCACCAAATTGCTAATAAAATACATGAAAGTTGCATCTGGGTCCATGGGTGCCTTTCCACTTCCCTCTGGTCTCTCATAACCGCCAACCATCATCCTCTTTGCCTCACGCTATTCCTCATGCTATTCCCTTCTCTCTACTTCCCTATGTGACTCTTCCTCTTCCTCTAAACTGGGAGGAAAGGGGAGGGAATCTGGCCTAGGTCTCCTTTTCCTGCGTCTATTGTAAGTGACATATTTATCACCTACATGGTCATGGACCTATGGGTCACCTATTGAACTCATCATATTTAGTCACAGGTTGGCAAGGCTAAAGCTTTGACACCACTATAATATCCTAGATCCGGCTAGTCTAGGAAATGTTGCTAATATGGTGTGTCTACTATCTGATCTGATACACTGGGGGTTTCTGGATGTGTTTAAGTTGTTGGGTTTAACATGCTTGGTGTTTTTGCATGTATGTGTAGATAAATAAGTTGTTTAACAACATATGAATAAGCATACAGATAGGAAATGAAACAAAATATTGTAAATCATATATTATGAGTTTTTTGTTGGTCACAATTTTGTATGCAACTAAAAATAGAGAATCACTTAGCTAGATCAGATGTAAGTGGATCTTGGCTAGAATACAATAAATAAATAAACTATAAGGATGATACTCGGATAATAGAAGACTGATGTTAAATAGGGTATGAGTTGGCTGATTTTTTGCACGCTACGACAAATCACACGACAACTATTGTGGGACTGGATTGTGCGCCCTGGTGGTTACACACCTCGGATATGACTAAAAATTGTCTAAAACAATGAACCTTTCCCTCTCACACAGTCTTGGTGACTAAAATCTTGAAAATGATCCCTTCGTTGATTTTTTTGGTCCCCAAATGGATCCACCTAGGAAATGCACCCCAACTGCTGCTGGAAAATGCATCCTAGAGATTCCTCCATCATAATCAAATGATAAAGGTCTCAAACTGAGCACTCTAGGATCCTCTAAAATGGTTCGGAAGGATTTCCTTGGATCTGAACTGATGATCTCTCGAGAATCCAAAATGTGTCCTCCCCAACTGTCGCAGACTCACTAGTTGAGTAATGCACCCAAGATGATTTCTCCATCGGGATCTGACGAGAAACCAGGAAATATATGTGTCTTGCCCTCCTCTCAACTGGTTCAAAGGGAATCATTGGATTCTCCCTGAATGGGAAAAGTCTAGGGATGATTTTAAGGATGGAAATTTATTTTAAAATGTAGAAAACTTGGTAAATCATACTAATCCTTCATATGCCAACTATAAATGTTTGGCAATATTTTTATAAAAAAAATTAAATTTCTAAGGGTTTTATATAGTTTGTATAAAATTTTGGCGATTTTTAAGGTAAAATAATTTTATCCTATAGAATTTGGGTGAATCATTTTTAGAATAGCGAATCGTTTTTTGGGAAAAACCATGGAAAAATAGCCCATGAGCAAAATTTAGCCCCTAAAATCATCTCTGGAAAAGTCAAACCTCTCTGATGCTCAATAGTTGCACCCTCTACCTCGATAAGTGTGCCCTCACTGTTGCAAAATGGATAATTGTTGATGAAGTATGATGGAAGATCTGGTTGATCTTCCCAGCGACTAGGCTGTATCTGTCAACACCGAAATCAACCACTGGGTGCCTTCCTCCTGGAATACACAAAGCTCTGGGTTCGCCTAAACATGAGATGCGCCTCTCTCCTCAATTGTCAAGTCAAATTATTCATAATGATGAATTAGGTCGCTTTACCTTCTCTTATAGCTTCCTGAAACCCTAATTCATTGTTGATCTATTTTTAGCTCCCCACTTAGGGGCCTTCTCTATTTTTATCTCAACTTGGCTTAAAAGCGCTTTTAGTCACTTTTAGCTCAATGTCACTTTCGAATTATAACACCCTCGGCTGAAGTGACCTCTAGTAACCTTGTTTACCCCTGTACGGCCCTGACTATAGTCTAACGTGGTTGTTTAGACTACTAAGCCCTCCTCTCTGGAGCTCCTATTCGAAAAGGGACATTACAGCTTCTGCAAGGTGAGAGGCTTGGTCTGACGTGTCCCTTCATAATTAGCTCTTGGATCTGGAGTTTGATTTATTCATTCTCCATAAGAGAACGCTTGTAAACAAGGTCATTAGGTAAAGGAGCATTGGCTGTCAAATCAATTTATTGCTTTACCTGACAATGCATAGGCACCCCAATAGGTTAGGTGAATATGCCTTTGTATTCCTCTACTATCTTGTCCACATGCCGATATTGTGTAGAGAGAGCCCATGTAGAGGTTTCAACAGTTCCTTCTGTTCATCTTCTGATCAAAATATAAAGAGGAGAAACCTATCGGACTGAGAGACCGCCTTTTTTCACTGCTTTGTAGATATCAAAGAGACCGTAGCCTTTGGAACTACCTCCAGTACCATGTAGATTTTATATCAGAAAGGCCTAAAAAGCAAAGTTATCGTAATGGATTCAAAATGGACTTGTGCATAGGCCTCATCTATACGAACCCAACGCAACTCGAATGGGCTCAAACAGACTTCATATGCTCCCGATATGGCGATCTGTTCATTTTGCCAAACAGGCAAAAAATGATGATTGTACAGTTCGTATAGTCTGTACAGTGCCACGTGGCAGCTGACTATACAGGTCATACGGGAGCCCATGCAAAGGTTTTGATGGTTCCTTATGTTCATCTTCTGATCAAACTATAAAGAGGAGAAACCTATCGGACTGAGAGACCACCTTTCTGCACTGCTTTGCAGATATCAAAGAGACTGTAGCCTTTGGAACTGCCTCCAGTACCATGTAGATTTTATCTTAGAAAGGCCTAAAAATCAAAATTATCGTAATGTCTTCAAAATGAACGTGTGTGTAGGCCTCATCAATACAAACCCAACGGAACTTGAACGGGCTCAAACAGACGTCGTATGCTCCTGATATGACGATCTATTCATTTTTCCAAACAGGCAAAAAATGTTGATTGTACAGTTCGTATAGTCTGTACAGTGCCACATGGTAGCCGACTGTACAGGATGTATGCCCATACAGTTGATGTGGCAGGAACATTTGGTTATGACATGGCAAGGTTCGTACAACTGACATGGCAGGTTGACTGGGCGTATGGACTGATGACGTGGAAAGATACAAGGGACCAATCAGGGAGTGACATGTGTCACCCTTGCAGTGGTGACACATGGCACATCCGTACAAATGACGTGGCAGTTTCATACAATCCATACAACATGTGGCATTGACGTAGCATGGTACAGTGATCAGACACGTGGTAGATGTGGACAGTTGGACCAATGGGCATTTGACACTTGGCATCATATTTGGACGACTGGTGAGTTGCCACGTGGCCCAGACATGGGTTGGTGGTGCAAAATTTTAGAGTTATAGGGTTTGACCTCGAGACCTCTCCATCGGGCTACGTCTTGGAAGGGTTGGGCTAGCCAGCCCACCCCCATTTGGCTCTTGTTAACTATAGCACAAAACTTATATTTAAGTTTGAATGATGGCATAGTTCGGGTCGAAAAGGGTTGGGGCCTAGCCCCAACCCCTAGCGCGGTCACATACGACTACACAATGTAACCATGGTCCATCGCTTGTGTTATCATGTGGATATTGGAACAGCCCTCAGCCCCCGGTGGATTCCATACGAACATGCTACCGTGACCCTATTCCATACGTGCATGGATATGGATATAACCCTCAGCCCCCAGTTTCGACGGTATTATATGTGAGCAGGTTTACAATAGTTAACGTTGGAGTTTAGGTGTTGGCGCAGGTGTATATGGTTAGCGCCCGGTCAGTCGAGCTAGCCCGCCGACCAGGGTGCCAGACCAGGGGCTAGCGGATCAGGGCTACACCAGATTTGGGGTGCATGGTTAGCTTATGGCCACATGGCCCACTAGCATATGACCAGGTGCAGGACTTCGAGGCCACAACGCTAAGGAACAACGTTAGGACACATGGCAGGTATCCATTGTTAAGGTTTAATCTATTATTAGAGTTCTTTGCATTTCACTAGATAACAATAACATAAGATAGGATCACTGAGAAATACACAATCACAAGAGACACATCATTTATCCTAGGAAACCCTCATGGGGGAGAAAACCCAGCAAAACTTCCTTATTATAGATAGCCAATACAATGCGAGGAGATAACTCAAACAAATATAGAAAGTCATCTCCCAAGAATGCGCCTCTCTCTCTCTCTCTTCTCCAACTGCAGCTCTGAAACTTGCTTCTCAATGAACAAGTGAGTGTATGTCTAAGTGAGGTGCTAACCTCCTTATTTATACAATTCTGGCATGTTTGGAGGTGTCTTTTCACTGACAGGGCCGACTTCTCAATCTGGGTGGTTATAACCACCTTTAATATATTTTGGGGCCTCTTTAATATATTCTAGAGCTGACTTCTTATTATGCCTATTACAATTACGTTTTGACCAATCCGCAAAAGGGGATTTGGTCTTTTACAATAGCCTACATGACTAATCCGCAATAGGGGATTGATTTAATGAATAATACAACAATAATAATTAGAATACACTTTGCAGTTACATTATTTCAACACTCCCCCTTAAAAAGAAGGGTATTCTACAATAGCATCAGGCGAGAAAGAGGACAACATCATCAACATCATCAGGTGGGTGAGAGGACAGCATCATCAATATCATCTTGGAACACTGACCGGTGTATCTATAAATCATCGGAAGTTTTTTTTTCTCATCATCAACACAGCACAGAGGTTGGAGTATCATCAACACAGCATAGAGGTTGGAGCATCATCAACACAGCATGGAGTTGGAGTTGCATCATTATCCTCATCGGCATGAGGCTAAGGTAACATCATCATCATCTTCGGCATTAAATCTGAAATAATATCATCATCATCATCTTTAGAAAGGACTCAGGAACTGAAGTGGCATCATCGTCGTCATCTTCAACAAGAGGCTAAAGTGGCATCATCATCATCATATTCAGCAAGAGACTAAAGTGGCATCATCATCATCAACTTCATCAACATGGATTAGTATAACACTAATACATCCTCATCATCAATAATAGCACAAGGCCGATACAACATCAAAAGAAACAATATCACAGCACAAAGGTTGGCATCATAGCAGGCTGGAAACACATCATCACAGCACAAGGCTGGCAACACATCATCACAGCACGAGGATGGAAACACATCATCACAGTACAAGGCTGACACATCATCAGCACGAGGCTATCATCACAGTACTTAAGCTGGCACATCATCACAGCAATTAAGTTGGCACACCACACAACAATTAAGCTGGAAACACCATAGCAATTAAGATGGAATCACAACACAGCAATTAAGTTGGAATCACACTACGAGACTGGCTTTACATCATGGAAATTAAGTTGGAAGCTTAGTACTAGGCTGGCTTTATGTCACAACAATTAAGATGGAATCACACTACTATACCGGCTTTACATTAGAGCAATTAAGCTGGAAGCTCGGTACTAGGCTGGCTTTATGTCACAGCAATTAAGATGGAATCACACTACTAGATTGGATTTATGTCACAACAATTAAGCTGGAAGCTCAATACTAGGTTGACTTTATGTCACAGCAATTAAGCTGGAAGCATGGTACTAGACTGGCTTTACATCATAGCAATTAAGCTAGAAGCACAGTGTTAGGCATATCTCAACACAATACTAGACTGGCTTTATGTCACAACAATTAAGTTGGAAGCATAGTGCTAGGCATATCTCAACACAATACTAGACTGGCTTTACGTCACAACAATTAAGTTGGAATCACAGTGCAAGGTATATCTCAACACAATACTAGACTGACTTTACGTCATAGTAATTAAGCTGGAAGCACAGTGCTAGGTATCTCTCAACACAATACTACTCCTCCTTTCGAAGGAGGTCCTTTCAGACTATACCAAGCTTATCTCGAAAGTGCTCAAACTTTACACGAGATAGAGACTTGGTCAACATATCGGAAACCTGTTCATCCGTGCTAACATATTGGAGCTTTATGGATCCTCTCTACACTATGTCACAGATGTAACGATATCGGATCTCTATGTGCCTCGACTTGTCATGAGATACAGGATTCTCTATCATCTTTATGCAGCTTTGGTTGTCACATAGGATCATGGTTGCTTCCATCTCTAAGTCGAATAGACCAGTCAACAACTTACGAAGCCATATAGCTTCGTAGTTGGCATAACATGCAACAATGTATTATGCTTCCATTGTATTGAGAGCAATGTTGGATTGCTTCCTACTCTGCCATGAGATCATGGTTGATCCCAAATTGAAACAACATCCTAAAGTTCTCTTCCTGTCAGAGACACTTCCAGCCCAATCTGAATCAGTGTACCCACTCAGTGTGGAATCATGATCTCCATCATAGTTGAGACCAAAATCTAATGTACCCTTAAGGTACCTCATCACATGTTTTGCAGCAACTAGGTGAACATGCCTGGGTTCTACCAGAAACTGACTCAAGGTGTTCATGGCAAAACATATTTCTGGTCTGGTGTTCGTCAAGTACATCAGCGATCCAATGATCTGTCTATATAGTGTGGCATCAATCAATTCTGACGAAGTGTTGACCAGTAGCTTCAGCTTCGCTTCCATGGGTGTATTCATGGACCTGCACTCCAACATGTCAAATCTCTTCCGGATTTCGACTGCATACTTCCCTTGGTTAAGGAAGATTCTCTTTGGACTCTGCCATACCTCAAGACCTAAGAAATAATGCATTAGGCCAAGGTCTTTC
>SNQJ01S0054916.1:0-27506 GCA_010110895.2 Picea sitchensis | reverse complement strand
GAAGGTCCCTACCTAGAAACAATGCAATAAAACCAACATGTTCTCGTGATACCCTGCATAATGAAAAGGAGATACATATACATGACATTGATAAGCCATAATATGAAGAGAAGCAGATGACTCCACCAGTGGTGAGGCAGGCGGCCCCACCAAGTACCAGCTCAGAAGGAGCTAGATATCACAGGGATTCAACCCTTGGGATCCAGTAGGGAGGAACAACCTCCCAATACAGTCCATAGGAGATCAGAATTCAGAAGAAGTCCACAGATGCAATGAAATCAGGTGGCTCTGGAGATCGTATAAAATCAAAGGGAGTCAAGCTTCAGAGGGAGCATTCAGACTCAGATTAANCTTGATCTCAGAGAGAGTCAGTTGATTCAAAAGAAGAGAGAGACATATTCCAGGATTTAAGGAGGCTAGATCATAGCTTCATAGGCTTCTAGGAGATGTGAGATCTCCTGGGAGGATTCCCTTGTCACCAGTAGATCTTGCTACAATGACAACCGATCAGAAAGATTGGGATATAGACTTGCCTCAGTTCCAGAAACCACACATGCTATGTGGCATTGATTGAGAGCCTTCCACCTTTGAATAAGTTGTTGAAAAGCATGAATGGAATGATGCCATGATGGAGGAGTATCAGTCCATCATGAAGAATGATGCGTGGGAGGTAGTTTTGAGACTAGAAGGAAAGTCAATAGTGAATTTCAAGTTTATCTACAAGATCAAGCATGCTATAGACGGAAGCGTGAATCGAGATTTGTGGCTAGAATATTCTCCCAATAAGAGGGAGAAGATTCTAACGAGACACTTACTCTAGTAACCAGAAGAAGTGTACATAAAGTAGCCACAAAGACACATGAGAAGGAGTTTCATGTCTACATATTAAAGGAAGCTTTGTACAAACTTATGCATGTACCCAGGACATGTCATACTATATCAGATAGTTATTTGATGATCTTGGGGACGTTTTCCCATTGATCTGACATATGGATGACCTGTTTCTGACAATAAATGAGAAACTCATACTTGGGTGCAAGAGGGAGCTCGTTTAAGAGTTCGAGATGAAGGATCTAGGTCTGATACATTACTTTTTGGAATTGGAAGTATGGAAGAGATCAGATGATATTTTTCTTAGCCAAAGAAAATATATCGTTGAGATCCTGAAGAATTTTGAGACGATGGATTGCAAGTCCATGACCACACTCATGATGATAAATCCGAAGCTCTTAAGTGACAAATATTCATATTTGGTGGATCCCACGATGTACAGACAGTTGATTGGATCCTTGATGTACCCAGTTAACACCAGGCCATACATATGCTTTGAAGTGAATACCTTAAATCAACACATGGTTGAACCTAGATGGGTACATTGGATGGCAGCAAAGCATATGTTGAGGTACCTTCATGGTACAGTTGGATATGGATTGAGATATGTCTCAGGTGGAGATGTGAAGTTGTAGAGATATATAGATTCTGACTAGGCAGGGAGTGCACTGCATTGGAAGAGTACTTCTAGATGTTGTTGTTTTTGTCTAGGATCATGCATGATCTCACAGTTGAGCAGGAAGTAGACATCAATGGAAATTAGTACATCAGAAGCATAGTATATCACAATAAGCGTGGCAAGTTGTGAAGCAGTGTGGCTCCAGAAGTTGCTAGCTGGGATATTTGATCTAGAATTGGAGCCAACTTTGATGCATTGTGACAATAAAAGTTGTGTGAAGCTTACTGAGAACCTTGTATTCCATGGTAGGTCTAAGCATATAGAGATAAAATTTCATTACATCCAAAACATGGTGGAGAGAAGAGCCGTGGAGCTCCAATGCATATCCATGGACGAGCAGATAGCGAAGATTCTCATCAATCCCTTGTCATGAGTACTTCAAGGACAAGCTTGGAGTGTTGTCGAATGTCCACCCTCATTGAGAGGAAGGTGTGTTGTTTCTTCTCATGACAAATAACCCCTCTAGCCAAGGGTTTCTTAGATCAGTCACATGAGGCGATTGAGGGGGAAATGCATTATCGGACTGACTAGGAGAAGAAACATCACACACGTAGTCGTAAGACTATGGTGGAGACTGTGTGTCTCTGGAAAATAGTTGTGTGCTACTACGATGGATGTGTTCCATTGGCAAAGGTTGTGTAATTCCAAACAATAGTTGCATGATACTTTGGTGGTTTTGTAGCACTGGCATATGTTGTGTGACTCTAGATAGTAGTTGTGTGCTACTACAGTGGATGTGTTCCACTAGTAGTGATTGTGTGTCAATGGACAATAGTTTTGTACTACTTGGAAGCAGTTGTGATCTATTGGATGAAATTGTAGTAGATGTGTGCTACTAGTTGATTTTCATGGAGATTACCAGATCGTTTGTATGTAGTTGTGTGTGCTACCGTTTGATCGCAGAGATTGTGCCTGATGATTTGAGCTACTGAAGGCATTTGTAGCAGTCATGTTCCTGCTAGAAGATTGCAGAGTAATCAGTGGACTACCAGATGAAGACATCGTGAAAGATGCCTCCCTAACTAAGAGGGAGTGTTGGTGTTTTGGTAACTGCAGGAGGATCTTTCCCTCCTAGATGACCTTTCTTAGATACAAAGAATATTCTGGAATCAAGAGATCCATTATCTGTTGAAATAATATAGAAGAGAAGTCGGCTCATAAGAATAAAGTATAATGAAAAAGATACCTTCCCAGAAGAGAAGTTTGCCCAGCTAAAAGGACAAGAAGACTATAAATAAGGAGGTGCCTTAGCTCATTTCTTCACTCACTCACACTCTCCCAGCTACATAGAAGAAAGGTGCAAGTTTGGAGGAGGTGACGCAGTAGTTGCACCTACACAGTTTATTATTGCCCAGTCTTTTTGTATCTCTCTCTTGTGCGCTACTCCTTGAGGAGGTGCACTACCTTTGTATGGTGCTACTGCTGCAGCTGGGGTGGTATTTCTAGTTAAGCTATCACTTGTGCTAGGGTTTATCTGATTGGACTTGCTTTGTGAATGGAATCTATCTAAGAAAGGTTGTTGGGTTTTTTCCCCCATTTGGGGTTTTCCTAGGATAAATCTCTTGTGTTCTTTTTTGTCTCTTGTTTATGTTGCTAGTTCTCAGTACATGATATATATGTTAATGGTAACAAAGTAAAAGAACACTAGCAACACTAATTCTCTGTAAATAAGGAAATCCAACAGTCAAGACCTGTTTAGCAACAAGCACAATCTTCGGAGTGGATAATGTCAAGGTTGGGACCAAAGATTTGATTGAGACTCCTAGATCTTTCAATACTAAAGATCCCCTGACCATACGATTTCTTCTTAAAGGAAAGGTAACATTTAGCATGTTATTTGTGAAGAGGTATCTTAGTGATCAATGTACTAGGTTTCTACCCAAGTGGTTCTTGTAAGAGAGAGGGAACCCAAGATAGATTTCTATGGGACATTGGATTTCATCACCCTTTATCTCTTATTTATAATTGTCTCATGCGTACCTTCACTCATATCCATGGTGGATTTCATCACCTCTCATGGTAGGTGTTTGGAAGGACCTCGTTCTTCTCTTTATTCTCTTTCATCAGTGAACCTAATAAACATTTAGAGGAAAAGGTTTTGGAAGAGTTGTAGTATAGGCTTGTTCAATGCTTTTAGTTTTTCTTTTAGATAAACTATTTTTATTTTACAGGATGGAAGATTGAATAAGATTTTGATATTTTGATTCAAATGGACTTGAGACCAATTGTTGCGCCACTTGAGCATGTAGTATCTTGGTTTGATAACTTCTTTATTAATTTTTTTCTCTTGTGACTCTAGTTGTTTGATCGATTAATTGCACCATTGAAATATGTATTAGCACCTAGGAATCATTGCACCCCTTAGGATACTATCTAGAAGACTCCAAGAACTTCCTCCATTAGAAATTCTTAGTTGTGTTTTATATCTCTCTCAACGGGTTAGAGTTGAACTAGTGAAGCATTCTAGTCCCTCTTCAAGGTCATAATTTTCAAATTCAGAAATCTCATTTTCCTCAAGTTGGGAACCTTTGTCCCCTTCAAGGACATCTAGCTCGAGCACACCCATACTTAGTCTCCCTTTGACTAGTTTACCTCCATATACCCTATCTATAACCCCAATACCCATCATGGCAAGAACTAATCAAACTAAAAATTATTCTCAAACCCAAACTCCACTCACTTTACCTTATATTCCTGAGTTGAATCTCCCAGATTTCACCAAACTCATATTTGACATGACGCTACTTAGATAGCCATGTCAAACAAGTTTCTCTATGGCATCCCTAAGTTTGAAGATTGTACCCGAGAGGATCCCTCCAATCATGTCATGTAGTTTCACCTTTGATGCTCATCAAATAGTATCGCATACGGCTCAATTAAACTTAGGTTGTTTCAACACACCCTCACATGTGTAGCCGCCAAATGGTATATTGATTAGTTGGCTAATATCCATAGAACCTTTGAGTCCATTGCTAAAGTATTATTGACCCTTTTTCATCTACTAGTTCGTCATGATGTAGGAATTGAAATCCTTACCAATTTTCATCAAACAATTGCTACCCATATCACAAATCATATCCATGAATGGTGTAGACTATGTGGTTTGTGTAAGGCGGAAATTAATGATTGATCCCTTATGAAATGGTTCTTGAAGTCTTTGCTTCTTCCTATCGTCAAATACGTCACCATGACCATGCCTAAAACTAAGGAATAATCCATTCAAAAAGACCAACAATATGACCTAATTTATGCCTAGTCAGGGTATTTGTAAAGCATTCTTCTTGTTGTTCCTCACTCTCACTCAGGTGAGTTGTCTGCATCGGGGGAAACCCATGCTGCTAATGGTGTCAATCCATGGATCTAACATGTATGATAATCCCTATGGTGGTATTATTACTCATTATTCCCCACCTTATGTAGGTTGTCCCTTGATGCCTTACAATTATCCTAATCTTCCAACAGATACATATCATGCCATATCTTAGGCAGAATCTATCACATCTTATTCAATTCCGCCCACACATCAACATGTACATTTTCATACTTGTACTAGTTTCTTTTGTAGTGTGGTTTCCATGAACCCATATTATCCTTTTCTTGGCCCTCTGCTAGCACCCCCAATACCTCTATCCGTGCTACCTCAACCTCGAGTCAATGTCAGTCAAACTTCTCCCCTTCCATAGATTCAAGTGTATGCTAAAAATAATGTTACTAACCCCCCCAACCATAATACAAATAATAAGAAGAAGAAGAAGAAGGGGAAAGTTAAACAAAATGACCAAAACCAAAATAAAGGGAATCAAGGTAACCAAAATCACACACCCAATATTGCTAAAGGTAATCAAAATGCCACAAATTAGAATAAAGACCCTAATTCCCAACCAGAACAAGGGAAAAACCCTCAACTTAGGAACACTCACGTTTGTTTCCTTTGTGGCATTTATGGACATTATACCCATTAGTGTCCACTTATCCCATAATTGCTTCATTTGAAGGAATCATTTGATAAAGTCAGAGCTACACAAATTTATCTTGTTACTCAACCTAAAACACCTTAGATGTCACAACCTACTATGTTGCAAAACCTATTCCCATTTCATGGGTCAATAGCTACTTAGCAGACATCAACCTCAATCATTACCCCTGAAGTGGGTAACCGACCTTCTAGCCATATTTACCTCACTATTGCAGCCCAATCCAATAGAATTTGGGCACCCCTTCTAACTCTAGTGAAATGATTTTCATTGGACCTCATCCTTGTAAAGAAAATGAGGGAGCTTTCTCCCATCCATCATAGGCCATCACCTTCGATTGGGACCAATATTTTAAATCACCTCTCCCATCCTCTACCCTATTTCAAATATAGGTTGTCATTAATAAATTCTTAGTTCATCAATCTGTAGTGGATGTGATCCAGGTGGATATCGGTGGCCATCCACCTTCTCCAACTGGCCCAAAACATGTTTCTGGCAATTTTGGTAATTTACTATTTTTAGTAGTTTTTTCGGGTCCTGAACTTCCGGGGCCATTTTGAGGCCCTAAATGATGTTTTTTTGGGTATGTTTCTCTCGAAAAATAGCATCTAATGATGTTATTTTGTATTGAGAGTTGTAGGCCTCGGATAGATCTTTACAACGAGCTATCATACGCCTAAAACGGAGATCGTATGCAAAAGTTATGACCCTGGGAAGTTGATGCACCAACTTACCCAAACGGGGCCCACATGACTTTTGGCGCTTCATCTCCCAGGGTTAGGTTTTTGGATGTCTAGGACTTTTGGCATTCTCGTTTATTGTAAAAGGGCCTTCAGAGCCTCATTTTAATCATCATAGCATCTAATGATGTTAATTTTGTATTGAGAGTCAGAATTTCTGAGCATCTACAACCAGCCACTTTTAAAAATCTATTCTATAAAGAGACTCAGGAGTTTGATGCACCAACCCCAAACCAAAATTCACACAGACTTTATGCTTTCATCTCTGTGGTTAGTTTTGATGTTTTAGACTTTTGGTGGCCTCAAGTGATTGTAAAGGGCCTTCTGAGCCCCTATTTTAATTCATCTTATTGCGAATGTATGAGTAGCCATCAAGACACTATTTCTAGAGGTTTCACCATTCTAGCGAAGCTTCACTATGTATTTTTACGCTCATACATTGATAATAGAAATCTGTATTAATCAGATATCCTGCCGGTGGTTGGCGCCTTCCTCGATATATTTATGTTATACATGAATATCCGCAGCATCTTTGTATATTTTTATTATATTCCGGGCTTCCTACCTTTGCCTAAAATAATCCTGATCATGGTGGTATCGTAGCAGTCAGTTTTGATTTGTTTTTCTGGCATGTCCTCGACGAGGTCTCGAAGAATAAGGTCTCGAATATTCTCTTGAGGACACCTCTCAGACACCCAAGAAACCCTCAGTGGAAGAAGAAAAGATGGGAGGAAGATGATCCCACAACAAGCTACTGAATGCCTCACCACGCAGGACCCAACGATGAGAAACTGCTCACATACTCTCAACACCTACCATGAATCATGCACACTCTCATCATGAAACCACTTTTGAGGCACTCTGGCCAAGGTACAAGTAATTCTTGATATTCCCATATTTGAAGGTCAATAGATGATGTCTCTAGATACATAAGCACCAAGTATGTTACTGCTCATAATTTTTCCTGGCTAAGCGTGTAAAAGATCACTTACAATTCTTAAGGCTCTCCCTCATGTCAAACATTAAAATAGAAACTTACTGCTTTTAGGTTCCATTAGGTTCAGAATACAATTTTTGTCAGCCCACTTGGGATTTTTATGGATGTGGTCAAGGAAAAGTACTACCATGCTGGAAACTATTATGAGGAGACTAATGATATGGACCACACTGCAAGAAGAGAGGGGCCAACGGCCTGTGAGTTCACCAACAACTTCCCTACATACCTACATTCAAGATGGGTATTTCCAAAGACTTCCCAACGACATTTGGTTCTCGGAATTACCGTGGGGCTTTACACAGATGCATCCAAACTGAGATGGATTTTGACATCTCATCACTTGCTGCCTTATCGAGAGAAAGCAGCAAAATCGAGCAGAAATTGGCACTGTATCAAATTTAGAAGTTCGGCCCCAACCAACAAATCCAAAGTATGACAAAGATAACCCTAACAATAGTTTCATTGAAACTAATCTGCCAGAGGGAAAGAAGGGCTGGAAGACAAAGAAGGACAATTTTCTAAATGGTGCACTTCTCCACAAAAACCTCCCACAACACCTACAACACGTCGTTGATCAAAATGATCAAAGACAAGGAGCTCAACTTTTTGATTCAGACCTGATTCTTGAAAATACCGGGTAAAGATGATCACTCCACAGCACCCCCACCTACATTGCCCACCCAAACAATTCAACCAGGTTGTCCACTTATCCGCAAGAGGGGGAGCACCTTTTCATTCATGTGATGTAAGTGAAGGGAACTCCACGATTTTATTGTTACAGGGAACCGAAGAACCCTCATCCTGCAGGTCAAAATGTTGGGATTGTTGACAACACCACACCCTCTAGAACGGTATAACATCTGGGTGGCTTCGGGCCAAGGACTAGATCTTTGGTTTGGGTCAGCTGATTGTCATGGCATTTTAAGATTCAACCTCTTCAAGGATGAAGTATTATTTGATGTTGCCCCATTGATGCTTGTGATGTTCTTTGGCTATCTTATATATGTGGGAAACACCTCATGCTATTCATGAGTCTCACCTAGTTAAAAGCCACATTTTGGGGTCATTCTATAGGATACCTCTGTCCAAAGTCCCACTTCCCCACCTAAATAATGTTTCAACGTAGTATCTCATACTACAGCACCATCTCCCACACTCCAGCCTCAAAGGGTGAACATAGCGATACCCACCCACCACAAATGCTAACTTCAACCAAATGTAGCTGTGCTCCATCAAAGGCTGTAGCAGCTACGAAGATTCTTCCACAAATATCTAAAAATAGCGACCGTTTAAAAGGTCCAAACCTTCCTTTTACCAAAGGTTCATGGGATAGCCTCAACAAGGCTAAGCAACACCACTCTCTCCACCTACAAGCAGACCAAGATCTCAGATTCAACAATCAAGCTTCCTCTCTAGTCCCAACGACAGACCATTGCTTCATAGAGGGAGGATTGATCTGTGTAGATATTTGGTCATCCACCTTCTCCAACCTGCCCAAAACATGTTTCTGCAATTTTGGTAATTTACAATTCTTAATAGCTTTTTTCTGTGTCTCCGAACTTCAAATAATTTGAGGGTCTCTAAACGATAGTTTTGTGTTGTTTCTGCAAAAATAAATACCAATAATGCTATTTTTATGGGAAGAGAAATTTCGGGACAGATTCCTTCCAAACTAACATCTATCATACACCTAAAAGAAGAAATATTGTATGCAGTTAATGACCCTGGTAGCTATGCACCAACTTACCCAAACGGCCCACATGACTTTGCCATCTCCTTGTTAGTTTCACGTTCCACCTCTCAAGTATCCCACAGTAAAAGGGCCTTCAGAGCCTCATTGTAATCATCTTCTTGCGAATGCGAGTAGCCGTCACATCTCTTCTCAGAGATAAGCTACCACCATTCTAGCGAGTCTTTCACTCTGTATTTTTACAGTCTCTGTACATTTCTCTGATTAATAGAAATTGTGTATCACTGTATATCTGTGTTTATGGTTGCGTCTCTGATACATTTCTGTTATATTATTGAATATCTGCAATATCTCTGTACATTTCTTTATTATATCTCCGCTCTCATTTCGTGCCGAAAATAATCCGGATCAGGATGAGGGTGCCTCTTCATGTACTATGTCCTACTCAACTTGGAAAAATATGGTTTATCCTACTCTTTTTCCATCAACAACCAAGTTATGAGTTTTTTATGGTAAATTATATCCCACCTTTTGGATCCTACTTAACCTCCCTGTTGATTTAGGCAATAAGACTATCTCGATTAATTTCATTTTTATGATTGGTCCAATGGATTAAAATATCCTCCTTAGACATGATTATATATTTTCCATGAATGTCATGGTGTCTTCACTCTTTTGGGTCATGAAATTCTCACATGAAGGAAGCATGGTCATTTAACAACTCTCATACTGTGATTCCCCCTCCATAGTTTCACATGATATAATTTCACCTTCTATTGCTCACACTGTGCCCATGCATTGTGTGTCCACATCTACTCATTATGCAACATGCACTCCCATTGAGTGCCAGTTCATGGCTCTAGGACCACCTCCTCCCCACTTTGGTTTGGAAGTCAGTTCGACCCATTCATGCTTTGGGGCATCTGTCCCTATTTTGTCCCCCATTTGTGATAGGAGCCATGCCACCTCACCTACATTCTTCTTTGATGATGAAAAATCATTTGAGGCCATGGCATCTTACACTAGTCCTAGGGATAACCTCTATTTGGATTCTCACATTAATTGTATGCAATATCCCACCCACTCCATTGATGGTCCCTTCAATTCCATATCCATGGGCACTATCTCTGCTCCCTTTCAACTAATCCCACCTCTTGTGTTTAACCGAGATCCTTTGGGCCCCATCCCCAACCCAAATTCCATTGATATTTCTACCACATGAGATGTTGTCAACCAATTTATGGCCCCAACCCATAACACATATGATCTACAATCTCAAGAATCTAATATTATTTTTCAAATCCTCTTATGTGAATGCTCATCCTTAAACTATCTCTTTTTATACCTCTGGTACCTCATCTTGGTTATTTGGCGTCAAATATTCCCTCAATCTACCTCCAAGGATGATAGGGGAAATGCTCTTGTCCAAATTGGTCCCATACAACCTATCTCATGACTTAAACTAGACTCACATTACACTCTTTTTTGGAACTACCATGACACCCTCTTATGTACAACTTTCCCCAGTGTCACCCAATTACGAGCCCCATGTCCTAATTTGATTGATCCATTAAGGTAGCATTAGTATGGGATCCCTTTTGATCACATTAGAGTAGGACCCTTGTATACCATCTAGATATTTTTTGTTTATATTTAAGAATTTTGTAATCCCTAGATTCTATTTGCATGTGTTCAAGACACTATCAACGACATCATTACTCACACATTGTTGGTGGTTCCACATAAATTATATTATTTGCACTAGAATTTAGGTATAGGCTAGAATTGCATTTTATCTTTTCCCACCCTTTGAATTTTCCATCAGATTCACCCCATGTTGGAAAGTGGCTTAGCCTAGACACCCTTGCATTCATCCTTGCTTGGTGGTAGTAACTTTCCCCACATGGATTTCCTATCCTAGTAACCCTTGTTTCATTTCGGCACCCATGCCATCACATCTTCCTTAGGATGGGGAGTCCACATAGTCTACATCCTAGAGTTAAGTCTCCTATATGTTTCCACGTCATGTTGACAACCTTTCCCTCCAAACTTCAACATTGTTGGTCGGTATATCATTTTTTGGGTTATCACATATCATAATCCCTCTACTTCATTCATACTATGACAATTATTCATTTTTATCCCTCCATTCGCCAATCCCTGAGGAGATTACCACCCATGCCCCTATCCTTGCTTACTTCCATTTGTAATTTTCACCTCCAACATTACATTCATCTAGTTACTCATTGGGGCATTGATCTCCTTGCACTCTTGCTCTTTTTCCACCTCATTCCCTCCTCGAGATTCCATTTGGATATTATGTATCTTGACATAATGATTAGATCTATTGATGGGGCCCTTTTGTCCTCAGGGTGATCTTTCACTACCCCTTGGCACTCCTTTGGAAATACTAGGAGGGTCTTGTGCTTCCTAGTACATGTTAATTTGTTGTCAACATCCCTTTATTTCCTTTATTTAGAGCATATATGATGAGTCACCCTTGTCTCCCATGGATTCTATTTAGTTCCTCCTAGGTCCTACTACAATTCACCCTTACCTCCATGACTCTTTTCCATCCATCTTTGTCAAGTTTTGGCCTCCAATTGTTCCCTTTTCATTGATTTGTCATTGAATGGCCTCTTGCCTAGTAATTGACCATTGCCCATGGAATGATTTCAGTTGCTACCAAGTTAGCCTTACCTTTATGATCTGAAAAAGGGATTTCATGATCCCATCTCTCTTTTCCTCCTCATCATATCCTGGTGTTAGTCCCTGTCATTTATCCTATGCTTTCTACCTCATGCTGGTTTTCAAATATTACCTTGTCCCTTGATTCTAGTAGGCCTTTCCATATCGACTTAAACACATGTACTCTAGGGGTTTGGTTTATAGGATGGTGTACATTGGGACCATTTTCTTGGTTACCTTGGACCAAGCATTGAGAATCCTCATTGCTCCTTGACACAATTTTTTTTTCACATGCTCAACTTCATCTCATTATCACATTGTTAATATTCATACACTTGATGGTTCAGTGGTCTAGTTGATTGTATTATATTCTCTAACATGTGTGAGTTGTCAAGAGGGATTTTCCCTTTAGTCAGCTCCCCATATGGTTCAACCACAACATTTGTTTCTAGAGATATGCTCCAATTGTCGTAATTTAGATGTGGGTCCTTGTGGGTTTCTTTTATCTCGAGGTGCTAGTGGAATTTCCCTTATCAACACTAACATCTTGATTATACGGGTTAGTCTTACTAAATTGTGTACCTTGGTCCCATTTTCCTCACTAATAGGTTACCCAGGAACAAACTAAGATATTCCTCATTGCTCTTGAACTTGGTAGTATCTCATGTGATCAACTCTAGCTCATTCTTGCACTATTTAGTTTCATACATGTTTTTTTAATGATTCAGCCTCGATTGTAGTTCCTTGGATTTAATGGTATCTATATAGAATTTCCTCTATCCACCAATTTGAGCTTACCTTCTAACAACTCACTTTAGATCTTGGTTCCCTTCTTGTTCATCGAGGCTCCTCTGGTTGTTTATTTTCCTCCAAAGGGGGCACCAATTCCTATGTATTCAAATTAGTTGTAGTATTCATTATGCTTCTACTTTTGTCCTCACTTCTTGTTTCCAGGATTTTATATAGTACTATTGATATCATTTCATTATGATCAGGTGCCTCCTCATCATGATCCAATATTATATTATTTTGTGACACCATTATGTCTCATCGGCCTAGCCCATTATATGTTATGGTCCCTCATTGTATAATTATTTGGAGATATCTTGACGAGCACGGTGTTAAGAATTGGAGCACAAGCATAAAATGACAAGAATTGGTGGAAAATTCCTTAAGACATTCTATTGCACATTGTATTGACCTCATTATATGAATTCATAGTACATAGATTGGACCATTTTTAGATCTAGATCTCATTGAAAACTCATCAATGGATCATGACAACACCTCATCAATAGATAAGGTTTACAACTCATATAAATGTGGTCTTGGACTTTGTGATTGTATAGGGACTCACAGTCTAACATTCCCCCCCTCAATCACAAATCTAAATAATAGTACCAGTATAATATTCAATCTGAAACTGTTGAATTAAGCTTTAATGAAGATATGCCTGCAAAACTGCCAATATATGGATGTTGAATAGTTCATCTGGAAGTGAACAACTGCCATGTCTGAACATTCCCATTTTTTATTAGCATCCCAATAGTTGATTTATTTCAGGAGACCAGTTGCTATGCTGGAATTACCAAATGTTGGTTGATTTTTATGACTGATAGGACTTTGAATCTTGAAGCATGACTATCATCATTGATTTGATATCCCCCCCTCTCAGGTGCAAGGTGATAAGTTTGTTGAAGTTTGTTGAAAGGATCCAAGCTTGAGCTTTGGATTCTTTTGTTCTTCGATGGTTCATGGTTGAAGGGATCCAATCTTGAACTTTGGATTCTTTATGTGGTGGTTTTGTTGGTTGACCATGATCCAGATTATTTTAGGAACGATATGAAGGAAAATATATAATAGACATATAGCAAATAATTACACAAAGATATGGAAAGGAACATAGTAATACAATAAATCTCAGATTCTATTAATAAATGTCTGAAATACAAAAGACTATAAAATGTAAAAGCACACAAGCTAGCTAGAATGGTGGTAGCTTATCTCTGAGAATAGATGTGTTGGCTACCGCTCATTCACAAGAAGTTGGTTGCAATGAGGCTCTAAAGGAATTTTTAACATAAAGAAAAAATGAGAAAAACCTTAAACATACAAAAACCCAACCCTAGGATATGAAGCGCCAAAAGTCATGTGGGTCCCGATGGAGTAAGTTGGTACATCAACTTCTCGAGGTCGTAACTTTTGCATACGATCTTCGTTTTAGGCACACGATAGCTCATTGGAAAGAACTATCCGATGAATACACATGTTTTCATCACACTTTGGATATAATCTATAGTGTGACTATGGCATGCCCAAAAAATGTTGTTTAGGGCCTCAAAACAACCTCGAAAGTTTAAGACCCGAAAAACTAGGAAAACACTGCCAAAATGGAAATTGGGATTTGAGCCAATGGAATAGGTGGGTGGACACCGATATCCACCTGGATAATTCCTCCCCCCTTAGGAAGAAATGGTCTCCATTGCATCAAGTTCCTGCATCATATGAGGAAACTTCTATTGAACCTAACTCTTGGTGAGCCACTTGCCCTGATGAAGAAACTACCTTGATTTGATGACCTGATAGAGTTTGATAGTTTGTTGGCGGGTGTCCTTTGTATTGGTATTCATGATCTGATAAAATATCACTTGTTCTATGAAGGAAGGATTGAGTTCTATAGGGACCAATTGCTCGACCGCATCCGAAGTGTCCAAGAGAGGTGAAAAATATGGTCGGAGCAGTTCCAGATTAAATACTACGTGAAATCCAAGGAAATGAGGTATACTTGATTCAAAAGAATTCTCACCCACAACCTTGGTGATGGTGTAAGGCTCATATTGAAGTGGGCGCAACTTCCTATGGGGTCATGTGAGGCACTCTTTCTGCAAATGCAACCAGACCTTATCTCCCACTTGAAATATTTGCAATACTCGATGCTGATTGTGGCGTTGCTTGTACTTGGCATTGTCTTTCTGCACAATAACATGAACTTTTTGTTGGATGTGTTGGATGCACTCAACAAATTTGGCTTCCCAATCAATCTATGTCTGATCATGGGAGGACTTTTCCTGTGCGAATGCAATGGGTAGAGCTACGTCAATGGGGGCCAATGGTTGAAACCCCAAGCACACCTGAAAAGGGTTGTAGCCAATA
The DNA here is from genome assembly GCA_010110895.2 of Picea sitchensis. NCBI lineage: Eukaryota > Viridiplantae > Streptophyta > Pinopsida > Pinales > Pinaceae > Picea > Picea sitchensis. The sequence goes on along the minus strand of SNQJ01S0054916.1, from coordinate 12,754 downwards.
GAGGTGTGGAGGGATCTATTGTAGCTATGTTAAACATAAGGAAGGATTTCATCCCATGTGTATGGATGTTTGGAATTATACATTTGTAGGATATGGAAAATCATCCTGTTGACTACCTCTGTTTCTCCATCAGTCTGTGGGTGGAAGGCAGTCGATTTGGTTATCTTAGTGTCCATCATCGACCATAGGATAGAACAAAAGGTTCTCAGGAACCTACTGTCTCGATCAGAGATAATAGTTTTTTGTAGCCCAAAATGAACCCAAACATGTGTGAAGAAGAGCTTGGTAGTGGCCTCGATTGTGATGCTCTTCTTACAGGATGCCAAAATTTCCATCTTAGAGAATCAATTGACGACCACAATGACACAGTCATTCCCATGCTTGGTTGAAGGCAGAATGGACATGTAGTCCATGGATATGGACTCCCAAGGCCTATCCAGAGTCGACAGAGGGGTGTATAGACCTTATTTCTTGATTTCGAGCTTGGAAATGGCAAAACAGGTGCAGGATCTGTTGTACTTGCAAACATCTTGTCAAATCTTTGGCCAATAAAAATGCTTCTGTAGTATTGCCACTGTCTTTTCTACATCAAAATTTCCTCTTTCTCGACTAGAATGAGCTTCCTAGATCAACTTTGCACGCTTGCTTGAAGGAACAAAGAGGTGGCTCAAATGGCATAATAACCCATCCTGGAGATGAAAGTTGGGAATTTCTATTCCTACGCTCAATGTTTGATAGGTACTATCAAAGTCAGAGTCATTATTGTATAATTGTGTCCATCCACATATCTCATGTCCACAGGAGTTGAGAACTGTGGTTAGTGCTGCCACCGGGGGTTGACTGAGGTAATATGTGACATGGTTTGTGCTACCCTCCTTATACTTGATATTCAAGTGGAATTGTTTCAGGTACATGGACCACTTCTGATGGCGATCATTTTGTAACTTTCCTTGTGTCTACATGAATTGCAGAGGCCTCTGATCAGTGTGGATGATTGTTTCCTTCCCTAGAATGTAATGCTTCCACTGTCGACATGCCTGCACAATGGAGTAAATATATTTGTCATAGGTGGGGTATCTTCGAACAACATCAAGTAGAGTTTCACTATGATAGGCTAGTAGATGCCCATGTTGAGAGATGACTGCACCGATAGCATAATATTAAGCATCTGTCTTGATGCCAAATGGTTGTTGCAGGTCTGGAAGAATGAGGACTGGTGTTGAGCAGAGGTGGGATTTTAGATCCTCAAATGCTTTCTGTTGGGGCATGGACCACACAAACTTAGCCTTCATGCCACCCTTGGTCACTTAGCTTAGGGACCAAGAGATATGAGAGAACCCAAACACAAATCGTCGGTATAAGTTAGCAAGGCCCCAAAATCTACAGAGCTCGGTCATTGTTTTCGGGGCTGGCCAATCGTAGATGACTTGGATCTTGGCTAGATCCATATGTACACCCTACTCATCCACTATGTATCCCAAATATTGGATTCTCTACATGTTGAAGGAACACTTCTCCAAGTTGGCATATAACTTGTGTTGTTAGAGGATTCCCAATACCTACTAAATATGCTCCAAATGTTCCTCCCAAGTTTTGTTGGAGATGATTATGTCATCCAAATATACAACCACAAAGGAGTTTGTGAATGTCCAAAAATATCATCGATCATCCGCATGAGTGTGTTCAGGGCATTAGTTAAGCCAAAAGGCATGAACAACCACTCAAAGATGCCTTCTTTGGACTTGAAGGTTGTCTTCCACACATCAGTTTTCTCAAATTACACCTGGTGGTAACCTGAATTCAGATCAATTTTACTAAGAACTTGGCTCCCTTGAGATGATCGATAAGATCATCAATCCGTGGAATTGGGTACTGGTTGTTTACTATGATCTTGTTCATGGCTCTGTAATCAATACAAAGTCACCATGTCCCTTCCTTCTTCTGTACTAGAACAATTGGGCTCTCGCAAGGTGAGGAGTTGGGTCGAATGTGGCCCTTCAGAGTTAGCTCTTGGATCTGCCATTTGATTTCTTCATTCTCCATAACAGACTGCCTCTATATAGGGTCATTAGGTAGAGGAGCATCGTGTGTTAGATCAATTGGGCGCTTTACCTGAAAATGCACATGCACCCCAGTAGGAGAGGTGAATATGTCTTTGTACTCCTCGACTATTCTGTCCACTTGTTGCTATTGGAAAGAGAGACCTTGTACAGAGGTTTTGGCTCTTGTAGTGATCTTCCGTTCACCTTTTAATCGAACCATACAGAGTATAAATATTTCGTTTTGAGAAACCACCTTTTTGCATTACTTCACATAGATGAAAGAGACCGCAATATCTGGGACTACCTCCAGTACCATGTAGAGTTGATCTCCCAAAGTAATAATGACACTACGGGGCCTAGATTCATAAACATCATGATGTTTCCACATATATGGTTTTCCTAGCAAAACATCACAAAATTCAAGTGGGGAAACATCACACAATACCTTGTCTTTGGAGGGTTTGATGTCGTAGTGCAGGTGACATTGATGGATGACGTAGATGTCCCATCCTTGGCTGAGCCAATCAATGGTGTATGGATGAGGATGTTATGTCATTGTCAAGTTCAACCTCTTGACAACCTTTGTTGAGATCAAGTTCTTCTGACTACCACTGTCAACAATGAAATGGAGTGGGATTCCCTTCACCCACATCTGTGAGTGGAAAATATGAGGCCCTTCTTTAGGCTCCTCTGGTTCCTCTGGCTGGAATTTTGTGGTAGCAATGGTTACACTAGGTTTTTCATCAATGATTGTTGGTTGAATGTGCCTCCGTTGTTTCCGGCATCCATCGAAGGATCGGGGTGAAACTATCCATCATTGCGTTCCTCTATTGTGCAAGGGAATCCTCGAGAAATAGTTTGAAAGGATCTTATGTCTGATCATCCCTCTTTGTTTTCGCCATGGAAGGTCATTTTGGAGTGCGAGAGTGGTTTTCCTCAATAGATACAAGCTCAAGACCCAACTCTCTATACCCTAACCTCATCGGCTACATGCACTGAGAACGACAAGGAGTAGAACGCTATGATACCACTGATCCATATTATTTTAGGAACAATATGAAGGCAGATATATAATAGAGATATAACAAAGAATTACACAGAGATATGGCAAGGAACACAGTAATACAATAAAGCTCAGATTCTATTAATAACTGTCTGAAATACAAAAGACTATAAAATGAAAAAGCACACAAGCTAGCTAGAATGGTGGTATCTTATCTCCGAGAAGAGATGTGTCGGCTATGCTCATTCGCAAGAAGATGGTTGCAATGAGGCTCCAAAGGCCTTTTTAACATAAAGCATAAAGGAGAAAAAGCCTAAACATCCAAAAACCTAATCCTAGGAGATGAAGTGCCAAAAGTCATGTGGGCCTCGATGGGGTAAGTTGGTACATCAACTTCTCGGGGTCGTAACTCTTGCATACAATCTCTGTTTTAGGCGCACTCGTTGGAAAGAACCATCTGAGGACCACACATGTTTCTTCCATCACACTCTAGCTAAGGCATATAGTGTGATTGTGGCGGGCCCAAAAAACGTTGTTTAGGGCCTCAAAACGGCCCTGGAAGTTTAGGACCCGAAAAACTAAGAAAAAACTACCAAAATGGAAATTGGGCTTTGAGCCAGTAGAATAGGTGGGTGGCCACCAATATCCACCTGAATTAGACCACTAACCATCTTCCTTTGATACTTGAACAATGTGGTGATTTTGGATGACCGCTAACCAATTTTATTTGCATAATGTGGTGTTTTTGGTTTACCACTAACCATCTTCACTCCCCCCTTGAAGGTGTAAGAGAGTATCATTTTCATCAATGTGCTCCCCACTTTGAGGTGTGGAGAGTACCATCTATGATTCATGTTTTAATTTTAGAGAACATATAGAATTGGATCTAGATCATCACCAATATCATATGGAATAGTTGTCTGGAAGATTTTTACTATTGTCAATTCTCAATACAATTGTGTCTTTACCTCTGTCTTGACTATATAGTAAGAATGATGCAACTTCTTTACTTGTTGATTCCATTTCCACTTGTTGATTCCATTTCCAAGAGTTGATCCAAACATAATGAATTGTTTTCTTAACCTTCTTCTTCTTTCAACACTTTTCTGAGAGTTGATTTATCTTTCCACAATGAACACAAGGATGGAGATCAAAACACTATGTCTCCAAGTGACCAAATCTATGACAATGTTGGCACTTATTATCAATATTCTTAATTTCTTCAAGAAATCTCGCACCCACAAACTTAACTGTTTTGGAGAAATATGGGATATGCAAGTTGCTTCTTTTGTCATATCCTGATTTTTGTTGAATGACAATTCTTCCCAAGGTCTAACAATCATCTTGAAAAAATCAGTTTGTGAATCTAGATCATTTCATTCTTTTGAATTTTCAAATTCACATTTGCCACTACTGTTGCTTTCATTTTGGGCTACTTCTTCCACAAGGCTTTTCTTCGTTGGTCCATTGTATGATTCCATCTCATGACTGGTTAAGGAAACATCATCAATCTCTTGTGTTCTTTTTGTATCCACCATTAGGTCATGTGTGTCACAAGCATAATCAACCATCTGTATTATACCTTATGTGTCACAAGTTTCATCAACCTTTTGTATGAACTCATTTGTATCACATGCCACATCAACCATTTGGATAAGAGCCTCTGTAGCACATGTTCCATCAATCTTATCTATTAGATCCTTTGTGTCACAAATTGCATCAAATTTTTGTATGAGGTTGTTAGTTGCATATGTTGCATCAATCATGTCATCAATTTGATTATGCCTTTCTCTTAATTTTATCTGAAGTGCATCAATCAATTGATCCTTCATGTCTATTTGATTTTGAAGATAATTTGTTGACTGCATTGTATCAATCATGTGATCAATTATGTTTTTCTTTTGAATTAATGTCCACTCAAGTTTTTTAATTCAATTTTGTAATTCATGGTTGTACTCTTGCCATTCCTCGATTCCTAATAGGTGTTTTGTAAATGTTTTTCTCATTTACCCATTTCTTATTATTCTCTCTCACTTGTCGCGTTCACTTGTACTCGCTTGCTTGCACTTGTTTCTTTTATATCGTGCTTGCTTGATTTGATGTTGCACTTAGGGTGTCAAGTCCTATCGATCATGCACCCAAAAGTGTGATTACAAAGACCTCACTTTGATGACTCACTTGACCTCCTTATTCAAATTTTAGGTAGGTCTTGATGGTGACATTCACTTTATTGATTTGAAAGGGGTTTGGCACCTTACCCTTTGTGCAATTCAATACTCAAATTCAATGATTTAAATTTTTACAGTTCAATGATCAATCGAGTTCTTCAAAAGACTACTTGAACAAACAACAATTTGCTCGTTACATGCTTTTAATTCCCAATTGCACCATTACCCTTTTATGAGCACATGAGCATTGTGTGTTTGATTTGCTTCCCAAATTAAATATGTGTGTAAGACTAGACACAAAACAACATAATCATCCAAGAAATTATGCACAACCGCACATAAGTACAAATATCCTTAAATCCCCTTATTCAATTTCAAACGGATCTAGGACACATGAACCCAAATAAAAATATGATTTTATTAATAAATGCAGTACATAAATCCGTTTTCTTATGTGAAGTCTTTCGAGTCTTTTCCAAGATATCTCTTTAACTTTTAATCAAAACAAAACATGCCTATGCCATACAAAGTTAGAATTTCACTTTGGCCTAAAAAAATTCAAAACTCCTTCAACAAAGTTAGGCTCATCCTCTTCACAATAATTTGACAAGACTTCACCTTCAATTACACTTTCACAAATACACTTTCACAAAGCTTCAAACTCTGAAAAACAAATGCTTTTATGCTTTTCTTTTACCAAAATTTATAACTAGGTACTACCATTGCTAGTTGACCATCTGCTCATGCACTATTGTGGTGTTCCATACACCAATCAAGATTTGCTCATTTCTTATTGTTTTGGCATATGTAGAGAACTCTTTCTATATAAAGAAAAAAACTTTTTATTTCCATGCCTATATGAATAAAGATTGTCAATAAAAGATAATTACCTCTTTGAGCGTGTAGGTGCATGGGCTGCTGAGGGCGATCGAATTGTTCACTTTTTGTTGTGCTTGGGGTCTCTTCCATCTCCAATTTCTGTGGACAGGTGGGTACATTCTAGCTGGGCAGACTTGATGTGTGGACCTCATGCAGATTGCTGGCAAATTGTGGGATCTCCAAGGGTACAATCTGTGATCCCTCTACAAATCCCAAGTTCACTACGCACTGGTACGTGCTTCTTTAGGCAGCAACACAAATCAATTTATTCACCACGCATATGAACTGACATATTTTCCCAAGTGGGTTTGAATTTTCTGAATCAACTAATATAATAGAGAACTGGATCTCAGAAATTCACTCAAATTTCCAAGCGAGTCTGAGTACTTTCCATCAGCATTTCTTGACAAATTCATCAATTCCCAAACTAGGAGTGGCAGGTTCAATCTGTAGCAAGTAGGAAAGATCCACCCTCACGTGCCCAAAACACTTAGATCCACCCTATCACTCTAAACAAAATGTATTTACTATAAGGAATAGGAATAGGAATATCTCTCTATGTATATATGGTGAATGCAGATCCATGGAGCAGATGCATTGTTATAGATCCATGGTGCAAATCGGGTGAAGACAGATACAGAAATGATTAACACAAAATAATTACTAGAGATACATCTATATATTCCAGATTTCAGACTGTGCCCTACAAATTACAGATTTCATGAGATTACAATTCTGGAAACAAAGACTTAGAATTATCAGAACTTGAGAAGTTAGATTTGCTTAACATACAGAGAGTAGCCATTATCCATCAACTTATATTGAAAATTCTCCATGGAAAACTACCATGGTGCTACAATGCCCTAAGAACTTTAGAGCTCTAATACCATGTTAAGAATTGGAGCACGAACATAATATGATAATAATCGGGGGAAAAGGTTTTAAGCCATTTTATTGTACATTGTATTGATCTCATGATATGAATTTATAATACATAGATTGGACCATTTTTAGATCTAGATCTTCTTGACAACTCATCAATGGATCATGACAACACCTCATCAATAGATAAAGTTTACAACTCATATCAATGTTGTCTCGGTCTTTGTGATTGTCTAGGGACTCACAATCTAACACAAAGGTACACCCACCTTGTCCCTTTGAGATCTTGTACACACCTCACCTCTTTGGTTTGTTGTAGACATGTGGTTCTCCTTTGCCATTATGCGGCTCGTCTTCCTTTTTTGGACACTCCAATACCTCCTTGGTCCTCCCTTTGTTTCGCTAAAGAAATTGTGATGTATTTCATTCATACAATCTGTTCCTAACCTCACACATCAAGGGGCAATATTTTATCATCTTAAAATTTCTCACTTGCAGCATTTCCAATAGTTGTACTTGGATACATCACTTTGGCATGCATAACCCTCGTCTTCAGCTCCATTCCACTATCATATGACTTCAAACTTGTAGTAATCAACCAAGTAAATCCTTGAAGTTGACCAAAATTGGTCAGCGTAGATATTGGCCCATTATATGCATATGGACAATGTAAATGCATTGTCCCTAACAATCAATATTTTTAACTGTTTCCTGCTCCCCATCAATGCACCCAAACTATCATGATGGGATGTTAGTTACATGTGGACCATGTCAAACCCTAATTGCTATTTTAATCTTTGATCTAGTCAACTTTAATCACTATAAGGAAGACCAATTCAGGGGGTTATCCACTACACAACTATAAATAAAGCACATGAGGTTACCCATCCATATAAATCCATCTAGGTAAGGTTATGTTGTTGGAATGCCTCTAGGATCTTGAGGAAATATTTCTCTTGATTCCATATTCTAGCATCTTTACTTTATGTGTCAACCAAGGTTGGAGAAGCAAAGGGCCCATCCCAAGGAGGGGCTTTGGAGCCCATTTTCCTTCGATAAGCTCATCCACTAGGTGTTGTTACTTTGCTTTTTCAATATGTTAATGGGAATTTCACATCCTCTGTTCATATTAAGTAGGATTTCTTTTATGCATTTGGCTTTTACATCTTGTACGAACTAGGGTTTAATGCGAGTGAATAGATCTAGAGTTTTACCTTCGGGCACTTTAATCATTTATCTGTTGTTTGATTCACAACCATCAAGTTAAAGGGTTTTTTTCTCACCCTTTTCACAAATACCCACCAACAACCATGAAACATATAGTGATCTATTTAAGGATTTGAAAGGAGTACCAATGCACTATCTAGTGCGACATAAAAATGACCTCATTCTAGGATCACCAAAACTCAATAATCGATTAAATTTTAAATCTTTCTAACAAAACAGAGGGAAAAATGAAAAAGTAACATCCATTATGTCATATTAATAACTCTTCAAAAAACTTAAAAGAGCCACACATCACTAAGTCTATTAGCTCTTCAAATAACTTAGAAGAGCCACACATCACTAAGTCTAACCAAGTGAGGATAAGCAATGCATGCAATTGCTTGTGAAAAGTAAGGAAAGGAGAAACATAGGGAAATTGCTACGAAATTGAAATTACAAATACAAAAGAGAAGCAATAATTCCAACATCTTCATGACAACTCAAACCCCTCGTTGTTTGAGTAAAGGAATGGAATCCCTCATCCATCCATCATTCCATGTTAATGGCCAATCAAATATTTTGGCCCAAACGTCTAATAAGTGTTTGGCCCACATGTTTTATTTTCAAAATGAGAAGTTGTAGCATCACATGCACTTTGTGTAAAAATTATACGCTTTTGAAGTGTTGGCAACATTCTAAGAATAAGAGTGGGTACGTGTAGACTACCCACAGGTATAAAAAAAAGCCGAATGATATCATTTATTTAATGTTTTAGATCCCACTTCTCAACAGAAGATGCTTCCACAAATGATTAGACCACAAAATATTTATATACTTCAAAGTTTGCCTTTTTTTTTTTTTTTAATGCTAGTTCACATTTTAATGTGCAAAAGTTTAAAAGTTTCATTGATTTAATTATTAGGGTTTGTGTCATTTTTAATATGATGTTGATAATTTAATGGGCATGCAGATGTTTGGTTTGATTTTAACATGATTAGATGTACCGAGTTTCATATTAGATATCATCTTTATAATTGGGGAAGGAGAAGTATTGAGTACTTTTTGTAAAGAGTTATTTATAAGATATTAGGTGAAGTATTTAATCATTTTTCAAAGAGTTATTTATAAGAAATAAATTTAAAATTTTATCAATCAAATAAAATTATATATATTAAATTTGGAAAAAATATTAAATTTATCTATTTATTAAATTATTTTAAAAAGGGATGGTAGGAGTGGGGGAGAGTCTTCACGATTTTATGGAAACTCCAATAAATAATTATTTTCAAGGTTTATGAAACGTCTCAAATTATTTGGTTGAAGTATATGCTCTATGGTGCAGTGTCTTTGTTGCTAAGGAGGTAGGTACTAACACTTGCAGTCTTTGGTGATTTAATGATTCTCATCAAAGCAATGATCGATAAATCCTACCATGAGGGTTCAAAACTAAAAAACATCATCTCTAAAATCAAGCAGGAAATGAACTCCTTTGTTCGAGTCTCTTTTTTCCATATAAAAATAGATTTGAATGAGGTAGATCAATGGGCTAAATGAATGACCGAGCTCAACCTAGACACCCTAGTAAAAAATGGGGTCAATGACTTTAGAGTCGTCCCTTAAAATCTTTATTTAAGTAGGTTTTAATGCTTATTAACTTCGGGATGAATCAACCTTTATTTGCTAGTTGGCAAAGCATTGGGAAGGGCGACCCGAGGATGCATATCATTCTTCTCTCCATGTGAATTAAACCCCAATTTGTTACAATTTAATGTTCTCCAGCGTGCCGATACAATCAAGGTGGGATAATGGTAGAGTCGAGGATTGAGTGTTGGGGTATTTCAAGTTGGCATCACGTGCAAGGTACCTTGGTATGTTGTTTTGGACATTATTTCGGTAGTCTTTGGGTTGGTTTTCGTTTATCCTTCTTTGTGTGTGAGAAGTCGAGTGTTCCAATCCCTCCTCATCACCCCTCTTTGGCTCATCACAACTTGCTTGACTTCTCCTCTAATTCATTACAATTTGGAGTGTTCAAGGCTTTTGGGTAGTGGAATTTGTGAGAAGGAATAACATTTAGAATTGGGATAATTTGCATCAATCTCTTGGAAATTTGGGAGCTTTCTATTTTCAGGACTTGGTAAATTTTGTTAGTAATTTCACATCCATAAATTGGGTTAGTACTAATTCAGGGCCTATGTTTTTTCCCTTTGAATTTGTTGTAGAATCTTGTTTCATTGGTGTGATTGAGGGGAAAATTTAGTGTTCCACGGGCTACTGCATTTATGCGAAAGTAGTGTGTCTTGACTTTGGGAATAGAGTAGCAGTTCTCTCTTGGCCTTAGGTTCTTCATGAGGTAATTCCGTTCTACAGGCACGATGCACTTGCTACTAGGAATTTGAATTTAGATATCGATAATTATTTTATTGATAGTGTGCTTAATCTTGTGGGTGTAGGAAGCAGGTTTGGTCATTGATTTCTAGCTCATTTCTATTGTGCAGGTCTTCTTACCATGGATAATGGGGATGTCTGTGAACTCCACAGAGTCATGCGTTGCCACGAGGACCTCATTTATGCCAATTGTAGAGCTTTTCTATCAATATCTTCCAAAATTGCATAGATTGAGCAGGTTTGCATCACTTAAAATGCAAATATCATGAGTATCCTAGTACACCAGAAGCAAAGACTGTACTCCCTCGAAGCAGAGTGCAATAGGTTGTGAAGCCTCACCCTCACCCAATGCATGGACACTTTATCAATGGCATCCAAAAAGAGGGAGAGAAAGAACTCATTCTAAGCTGCACTAAAGGAAGATGAGACAATCCATCAAGCTGCACTAAAGGAAGATGAGACAATCCATCAATTGAGAGACCCTATGTAAATTGAAGGACAAAACACCTCTCAATAATTGAGATGCTACAATGAGTAAGGGTAAATTTGGCACATCGTTAGTTTTATGTATTTTAGGAGTATTTGTGAAATGTGCTACTTGTAGACCAACTTAGAATATCTTTTTTGTAGTTGGTTAAAAACTTTGATGTTTTTTCAAACCATCTTATTTTATCGAAGAATAAAGAAATTATTGTATGTTTAAACTACAACCCCTTTCGAATGAATATGTGCCATATATATATATATATATATATATCTATGTATTTTATCGTAAGAATAAAGAAATTATTGTATGTTTAAACTACAACCCCTTTCGAATGAATACAAAATATATATATATATATATATATATATATATATATATATACGTCGATTTCAATATTCAAGCTTAAATTAAATTATTATGAATAATAAAAATACAAAACCTAACCTTTAAGTCCTCTCGACCTTAGTGGTGATTTCTTAGAATTGTGTTGAAACGGCGATTTCAAGTATATGATTATGACATCTAACTATTATCACTTTTGTTTGGTTTGACGCCTCTAACTCCTAAATTATACGCAACGAATTATTGTTATTTTTATTTTTAAAAGGCAACACGATGTGAGATTCATATATTCAAATGAAGTGTAAAGTATCAAAGTGATATATGTTATCCAATAGAGTACCCTATGAATTATTTTATCGTGTAAATAAAGCAACGAATTATTTTCTCCTGTGATAAAGACTTTGGTGGTTCGTTAAAACTTAATAACGAAATGAAAGGAGCAGATAATTGCATTTTTTTAAGTCAAAACTTTATTCTTCCTTTTTAATTTTTTTAACTAAAACTAACAACTTATGGACATTTTAATAACAGAAATGGTCGCTTTCCAAAGTGCAAATAAATAACCAATAAATAAGCAATCAGTTTAATTAAAAATATGATCTTTGTAAATGGTCGGTGCTCATTACAATAAGGATAATGAGTGAGGTATGTAAGAGAGGTAGTCAGCTCAAGGAATCAACCTCGATAATTACTACATGAAATTTAAAGGTTATTTATATTACACATCTCATTCATATTAGGTATATTAGGTTGTAATATGTATTTTACTTCTTTTAATATAATAATGAATCAATGAATAACATAGACAATGCAAGTATGATATTATAAACAATATGAATCACTTATTTAATAATAATAATAATAATAATAATTTAATTTTAAGGTCATTGTCAAGCTAGATACCAAATTGGTGTGTAAGACTCCCTTGTTTATGGAACAAGAGACCCCCTCCGCTTTGTAGAAATTTCAATACAAATTAAGTATTTCCTGGATTCTCCTGATCTAACAATTATATACCATTGTTAAATACATAATTGTTTCTATTAATATTCTTGCGGAAATTAAACCACGATCACAAAGTGAAATATCAAGAACACATAACACATAAGTTTTTCTAGGAAAGCATAAAGCTAAAAACCCCACTATCATATATTATGTATATCATGGATCATGAAACAATCTCATACAAAACTCTAATCCAAGAGCTCTCAGTACAATACAATCGTCTCACACTGTCATACCAAAAATTGACAAATTCATGTGCCAATATTCTGTCTCCAGACAGCCTGCCTCCTCTGCACAATCCCTGCAATTAGAATTCTCACAATGAATCGAATTGCCTAGTTTGCACATGCTCATG
>SNQJ01S0054915.1:78092-103345 GCA_010110895.2 Picea sitchensis | reverse complement strand
CTAGTGGCTGAGCACTAGTGAAGAATTGGTTCTTTTGTGTAATGCAGTGATCCAGAGATATGGACATCCCTATGGATGTGCCCCTAGTGGATGAGCACTAGTGGGTGTATAATATCCCTTTCTATATTCTTCAAAATTCGGACCTGCCTGTAACCCTAATTATAATGTAAGGGGTACATGTCGACCCCACCTTATTATGATATATAATTAATGTAAAAGATAATTAATCTGGTATAACATTAATTATATTGTGAGTCAGTGAGGTCGGTCCTACTGTGCCAATAGACACTTCTGTTGACGGGTTCAGTCTAGTATAAGTAAAGGTAAATTCCCCATTGAGGAAACATATATTTTGTGTGAGTTTGGAAATTTCAGCAAGTACATCTACTTGGGAAAAGTGTGCACCTCTCTTGGGTGCTAGTCTTCTAGGGTTTATGAGAACCCTTTTGTGTGATAGGTTTTCTTGGTGGTGAAGGTATTTCTCTTGAAGAATATAGAAAAGGATTGACTATGTTTTCTTCCCTTGTTGAGAAGGGTTTCCCAGGATACTTCTTGTGTACTTGTGCATGGTGTTTCTTCTTGTGATCTTGGTTGCTGCAACAAATTGTCTATGGTTTAAGTAAAATGCTAAAATGGAATGAAATTCATGCTTAAGCCTAGATTATTTGAAATTCATGCTTTTAAGCTTCAGATTATTGGAAAATCAATGTTTTGTTATTAGGTCTTGAAGAACCCATTGTGAAGCATCTACTAGTCTCCTCTTTTTCGTAGAACCATACGACCCTCCTAAGGTTTCTAGAAAATCTGCAATGACCCTCCTTTATGAGGTGTTTCATCCCTCAAACAATTGAACGTTAGGGATAATTTTGTCATAGGAGAGTACGACCTCCTCCAACGCACCTCTAGAGACTCCTCGAGCTACAGCCTTTGGTTATCAAGCAATGAATAGTAGTGTGACCCACCCCATGATTGAACAAGTCAAATAATTTTGTGAGCCACACTACTTCTATGGATCGCCACACTCAATTAAATGTACTCTTCCTCTGTGGTGCTCAATGCTATGGAGCTATGTTTTCTACTACACTAGGAAAACCATGGCGTAATCTCTAAAGTGAAATGTCCAAGGTGTTTTTTTCTCGTCTATCTGTGACTCGCCCAATCTACATTGGTATCCCACAAAAAGCAAGTCTCCACCGAGGTATAATTCCCAATATATGTTTCACTTATCAAGTGAGTCTGCCTTTGCCTAATCTCATGGATTTTCTAAGCACATTAATCACAAGGCAAGAATCAGAACTGGTGTTAAATGCAGCACATCAATGGTCCAATCAGCAAGGATCACTCAATCATCATCATTCATTTTCTTCAAATCCACATGGTTTTTCATTCGGCCATATTGAGTTTCTTTAATATTCCCAATCAGGAGTATTTTCCTTGACTCAGGAAAATTTTATTGGTCCTCTGTCATACTTGTCCCAAGAAGTAGTGCATCTACCTTATCCTTCATCTTCGAAATCGTAGGTCGTGCTTTACTTGTATCCAACAACAAGGCTTTCTTAAATAAGTCATCAAAATCGCTCTCACCACCAACACTGTAATAATATAGGTTAGGATCAAATACTCTTTTCCTCAAACCCAATTATCCATAATCCATCCATCCGATAAAGTTTCCAACTCATGGATGGTAATATATATGGAAGTGTATCTAAGCGCACTTGATCAAGTGTCTTATCATAGACAACTCCCTTGTTTGTGAGAATCCTCTAGATACAAATATCACTTTGTATTTATCAACACTTACATCAGTTGCATGCTTGATCTTATATACTTACTTCTTAGTAATCAGACTTCTCTGAACAATATCTTACACCTCATTCTTTTAAGATATACTTTTATTCTTTTGTTATGGCATCTCACCATACATGTTCTCATGCCTATTCAAGACAAAGGAGGCTCATAATCAATGAAGTTGCTCATGGCTGAAGGATACCTAGAAAACTTCTTTGTTTTCTCGGATGAGTGGGACTTAGGTTGTTCCTCCTCCTACAGAGTGAGCCTAGGCGTGCCTTTTATGCCCTACTGCAATATCTCCTGAGATATCAACTGAGCAACTGGACCAACCTGAATGCCTATCTCCTCTGAAATGTTGAAGGGGAGAAGGTTGTCTCATTGTCAATCTCATATGGAGATTCTTTGATCTTTGGTGGTTATTTTCTTCAAGGAAAACATCTCAGCTTGTCTCAATTTGTCTAACCAAGGATGTAGATCTTGAATTTCTTCGAAGATTCATTGTTTATCCCACAAATGTATCCTTTCTACATGAAGGGTCTAGCTTGATCTATTCTGTACATGAAAACACATTGGGCACCCAAATATCCTAAAGTGTTCAATCTCAAGTTTCACCCTGTGAAGGTTTCTTTGGGAGTTATGTTTTTCAAAGTCTAATGAAGAATATTGTTCTGAACATATAATATGCCATGCATGCTTCTACCCATATAATCACAAAAATATTCTGATCAAGTATTATTGCATTGATTGCCTTAATGATGGTTCTATTCTTCCTTTCTCAAATAGTTTCTGACTCCCTTTGATTCAAGTAACTCCCTCTAAGGATAAGAATCTCCTCGTCTTAATCCATCAGAACAAGAAAACAAGAATATCTCCTAAAGAATAATAACATACACACTGTAAACAATTAGGGATTGTTATCAAATGCAACCTCCACTTAATGCCAAAACTTTAGAAATATAGGTTGGGGAATGGCAATTTCAACAATCAAACCTTGTTTCACTTCCAGTGTGTGTTGTTTCTCTGAATGTATTGAGATCCATCTGGATCCATGACCTCAACAAAGGTTCCTTCCTCCCCCGGGATTTCCTCAGGACAATGATACAAATAATATATATACAAATGTATACCTGAGGATGATGATATGATCCTAATGGTATATGGTTGATCATTCTTGACATCTTCAGGAAGAGGGTAGTCATAGTGTCACCTTTTTTGTAAACAGAAGTACAACTTCCTTCCTGGGTCTTGTCTTCCAGATTCCCAGGTTGCTTGATCCATCAAGCTTATATTACATCATACAAGTTCAGCACCTGTATCAAACTCCTGTTTATCCCACAAACCCACCTGGCTAAGTTCTTGTGCCTCTGTCAATCTGACCCCACAAAAATAAGCTTCCTTGAAAGACAGGAGAATGACTGAGCCAGAAGAGCTCCTTCTGTCTGTTAAACTCAGAAGTTCTTGAAATTTCTCAATGAAGGGCAAACCTGCAGGTCCCGAAATAAACCCCAAAAAATGTCGTAATTTCACTCAGAGTCTCTAGAGGTGTTGAGGAGGTCACTCTCCTATGCAAAAAATTATCCCCAACGTTCAAGTTATTAAGGGATGAAACACTTCATAAAGGAGGGTCAGACGGATTTCTTCTAGGAAACCCAGATGGTCGTGTGATATTCCCTCAAGAGAGAGACCTGTATATTTCAGTCTTCTAACCATGTCAAACCATGATTTTTCAATAATCTAGGCTGAAGCATGAACTCATCTCATCTGTTACTCACCAAACCATTGACAATTTGTTGCAGCAACTAAGATCACAAACACCACACACAGCAACCCTGTGTCCCTCTACAAGTGTTCAACAATCCTTTTCTATATTCTCACATGTTCACCACCACCAAGAAAACTCTGACACACAAAAGGAATTACAAACCTGAAACACTTAGCAACCAAGAGAGGTGCACACTTTTCTCCCAAGTAGATGTGTACTAAAATTTCAAACTCACAAACATGTTTCCCATACAATCACCTTACTTAGGCACTAGACTCCAACCCACAACGTAAGTGTCTATTACATTTAGACCTGACCATCTATTCACAATATAATTAAATGCTATACTGTGATTAATTATCTTTTACATTAATTATATATCATATTGGAGAATGGAAGACAAAAATTCTCTTACATTATAATTAGGGTTGGCAAAGTGTGTCCCACTTTGGAATAGAGGAAAGGGATATTACACAACCCACTAGTGTCACCATCCACTAGGGCACAACCTAGGTCCATATCTCCTCGATCACCGTGACACAATAAAAGAACCACACTCACTAATGCTTAGGCACTAGGATTACGTTCACCTATGCTCGCCCACAAGCACGCCCACTCTACAGATCTTCTTTCCCACTTCCTCACACGGGAGAATAATCTAGATTTTTCTCATCAACTCTTTGCTTAGATGATGCTAATACATCATCTCATTTATATTCTCATGACGATGCATCCCACCACTTTGGGATTTCATACGCCTACCTTGTGCTCAGCCACATGCACGTCAACTCTATAGATCTCCTTCCACCTGGCTACTGTGAGAATCATCTACAAGTATTTCAAACTCCCAAGACATACATCTCTCATGTTCCAGCCCATTCTAAGAGAACCTCCTAGCATTTCCTGCCTGCAAACCTGAGAATGGGCCCCCACCTAGCTACAATCATCAATATCTTTGTCCTTAAAGCAAAGTTGTGTGGCTAGATTGTTCATTCAATTTATTTCAAGTTATTTCAACTATTCACTTGTTCCCACACCTTACATGTGAGTATTTCTACACCCTTTGCAATATCGCGGACGAATTAGCTAGAACTTGCACCCAACCCTGCCCTTTGCCTCCCTAGGCTTCCTCCCTATGCTCTGCATCCTATGTCACACATGTCTAATTAGGGCACCCACTGCACATGGCCAAAATGGTGATTTGGGAGGCTAGAAGGGGTTGAAGTCTGGGACGGTTTCACGGCACTATGTTTCCTCCTTGTTGAGCATCCAAGCATCTTGGATTTGACTTGTGGATCTAGAGGGGAACCTTGTTGTTCCCTTATTGAGCACCCAACACTTCCCTTTGGTTGAAGGGATAAGAATTAGGAGTAGTCACATACTACAGGCTTGCAACATTCACATCTAATTGCCCATAAGTAAAAGAGAGAATCAAACCTACTAAAAATAACCCACACATTTTCAAAGTATTCAAGTATTCTTCTTATTTCCTTGAAATAATTCTTTAAGTATAAAGTTGTGCCTCACCAGCCTGTGTGAACAAACCATTTCATTCCCTGTAGTACATTTCTCAGTGTGTATATATATATATATATGTGTGTGTGTGTGTGTGTGTGTGTGTGTGTGTGTGTGTGTTGGAATGGGATAATCTTAGCAATCGGGTCTAACTTTTGTTTTCATGTAATAAAAGGTTTGATTGTCATTGAAAGAATTGCATTTTGCATTTTTTGCTTGTCATTGGGTTGGGTTTCTCTAATTAGTAAATCAATTAACTCCTAGAAATTTAATAAACCTCCACATAGTTTAAGAACACCCTCCTTTGGCTTCCTAGTGAGTCTAGACAGAAGGAGTCTAGATCGTGGTGACAATGGGTCTAGTTTTAGGTTTGTGCCTCCAAGGACATGCCAAGTGGGTTTTGAGACTTCTCCACGCCAGAGGGTGTGTATTAGGATCTACAACAAGAGATAAGTGGTATGTGTTCTTACCCCTACAAACAACTTGATGATAACACATGTGGAGCACCACACTCCAAGGGTACACATGTCAAACTCCAAGATGATGTCGTCCACAAGAAAGGACCCAATGCAAGGGCACTCCATGATATGTGCCCAATGCTCCTCCTACAAGCCTTCAAAGGCTCCATCAATCCCCATGATCCATGTATTCCACTAGGTGCAATCCCCCTATATTGTCACAACTCAAGCATCCTTGAGCTAGCTCCAACCCTCCATACAAGAATCCAAGCTACCTAGTGCTATCTAGGACCTAATACCTTCCTCCAAGATGAAAAATGATCCTCCTACTAAGTAAGTCATTTTTCGAGCAAGCAACCATCTCTGTGTGGCCATCATGAAGGATGTCACCCAAGATGTCAATAGATCTCCAATGCCCTAGGGAAGAATGCAAAGCAAGCACCCAATTACGGTCAAGAAACCACTAAGTAAGCCATCTCCAATGTGCAATCCCATCACAGACCATATCCCATATGAAAATCCATCACAGACTATCTAGGGGTTGTTCATACACCATGTACTCAAAATATCATGAAGCACCCCCAAACATGGTGTAAACACTTTCGGAGTAACCCTGGAAGCTAACATTTCCTCTTTACGAGGAAATCACATTCACCAACACCCGTCAATGCCCTTTGAAACTCCACCAAATCTGCCACTTGCAAATTTGTTGATCCAAATGGATCTCAGTGGCCATCCACCTCTTCCACAGAATCGCCATTTTGAGCCTGTGGTTTGATAAACCATGATATTCACCCTTTTGATGGGGAATGGAATGTAATGTCATCTTCATTTGTTAATTACATACATCATTTAATGATTTCTTAGTGGTCCTATGTACATGCCTACAGCATAGCATTATTGCATCGGATCCCATTAGAACTCCGTAGGTAAGCGCGCTCAAGCTAGAGTAGTACTGGGATGGGTGACCGCTCGAGAAGTCCTAGTGTTTTACATGCCTATGGCATTTTATAAACTTAGTCCAATTTATCCCACATGCATCATGGGAATTGTTCTCCTCTCACTCTCTCATATATAATTGAGGTGAAGGAGGCCCTTTAAGCATGCAATGGAGTGTGATGTAAATCTTCTTGTGAATGAAGTGTAGCCAACATCTCTTTCTTTTTAGAGAAAAGCTACCCCATTTTTCCAGTTTGTGTTCTACAGTGTTTTTCTATCTTATTCAGTAATAGAAGTTGGGTTTCACTGTATTTATGTGTTCTCTTCTATATTTTTGTTTATTTCATTGTTATATCTCGGTTATTTTTTTGCCTTCGTGTCGTTCTCAAAATAATCTGGATCATTTGTACATGTTGCAGTCTCGGAATCAACCACTGTCTACCAAACATCACAAGTCTCCTCCATCAAGGCATCATACCTTTTCTCCTCAAGATAACTAAAAGGATCAAAAATGGAAGAAACCAAAGCAATATGACTAGCATATCTCCTAGGAGGTATACTCGCCCTCATATGGGCACTCCTATATGCTCTTAAGCCTCCTCAAAATTGGATGAATCATCTAGCGTCTCATTGGAATGTACACATGCCACTGGATCAACGAGTAAATTGTAAAGGTCACCCTCTCTCACCCCTCTATCCAATGTCCTCGAGCTAGCTAGAATACAATCATTGGTGGCACTATTGTCCCTCAAAAACAACTTTCTGCTATACTCTTTCATACAAGAAATTGATAGATTATTCTTCTTGAACCAAGGAATAAATAGAATATTATCCAACACAAGAACATCCCCTGAAGGAATCTTGAAGGAAATGGAGCCAACTCCTCTCATAGGATAAGTACCAATGTCACTAAGCTCCACACTCGTACCTCCCTCTTGCTCCAGAATCCTACTAAATAAATACCTATCATATGTCATATGTCTCAAAGCTCCACTATCCACAAACTATCCAACACTACACACAATGTTATAAGACAAACAAGAAGCCATGGAAAAGATAGACTCAAACTGAAAGGAATCCTCTTCTACACCTATTATAGTGCCAATTGCAACATGTTCAAACCCTTTCATTTCTTCTTCAATGGACACTCGTTGGTATAATGTCCCATCTAATGACATCATAAACATATTATCTTACTAAAGTCCTTCTTTCCTATATCTCTACTTGTATTCTTCTTGTAGCCTTTCTTGCTACCCTTCTTCATCTTCTCGAGCACACCAATAACATCTAGTTCCCCTTGTTGCTCTTAATAAGACTACAATATGATTTCTTCCTCAACAATATCAACCCAAAGTTTTGGAAACTTTTGCAATGTATCTCAAGTACAAACACCTTGAACAAAAGGAATCCAAGAAGGAGCAAGTCCCTTTAAGGAAACAGACACCAACTCCTAATCCTTCACCATTGTTCCAATGGAAACCGATCTTTTAACTCAATGATCCCCTTCATGTAATTCACCATAGTATATATCTTTCTCATATGAATTGTTGAACGATGGTTTCACAAGAGCATCTATCGAGAAGCACAAGAATTTTGAAATAATTCAACCAAAGCTTCAAACATTTTCTTCTTTGTCTACTTATTTGTAAAGTCTAAGATGAAATGATCCTTCATGGAATCAAGAATGATTCTCTTCAATTTGGATTCCTTCTTCTGATGAGTGACCAATTGTAATGGATTGATAGGTTCAAGAATATATTTCAATACATGCTCCCAAAGATCGACTTCCTCCGTGAGTAACTAGAGTATAAGATTCTAAGGGACAAAATTGCAAGCTCCATCCTACCTTTCACACTCTCTAAGACCAAGAGTCACCTTACACATCCTAAACAAGTTTTAAGTGTACAAATCAATAGTATATGAAGTCGACAAAAAACCATCCAAGAGTCCAAGTGCTTCTCCCAAGAAACCTAGTGTATCACACCCAACAACCTGAAACAAGGCCAATACCTCTCCCAGGTAATCTCCAGTTGAAATACAATCTCCCTCTTAAACCTAGAGTGATCTCAACCACAAAAGCTTTGATATTATGATGAAATTTTTGTGCCCCGAGGGTTTTAATGAAAAACAAAAATTCACCTCTTTCTTATAGGTTTCCTAGATCTCAACCATGTGAATTTTCAGTCTTAGGGTTGTTATGAAATACAAACAAAATAGTGGTAGCGGTGGAAAAAAATTAAAAACTTAACAACCCCAATCATCAAACCAATCCAAGAGAAAAGATACCAAAGTGTTTCGATAAATTTCATCCCTCTAGGGCAATCTTATCATGCATAAACCAAATCTGATAACACTTATTTACAGTTGTCAATATAGCATCAAAACAACCCTTATCTTCTTCAATGACAATGATAAATCATTGAACATAATCACCCTTAACTTATGTCCAATCAAGAACACATGTATAGTTGGAAATTACAAACCATGAAGAACATGGATGGCTGAAAAAAATCCACAATTTAAACAAGTATTGGACAGTTGGAAACTTCATTAATATGCAAAATATGAAGTTCATGTACATACCATAGCCTTATCACAACGCTAGTACAATCATTCAACTCTCCAAAACCCTATCTAGGGAAAACCATGAAAATCCTAGCTCAACCAAGGATATTGGACAAACATGAATCACTCAAAAAATCCATTCAAGGMAAGATGCCTCCTCTTCTTCTACTCTTCTCCAAGTACAACCTAGGGTTTTATCTCAAAACCCCAATCTCCAAATCTCCAATGGATTAAACCCTAACCATAGACTTCAATATGCTCCAAGAAGATCAAAAACCCTAGGGAATGAGAGAGAGAGAGAGAGAGAGAGTACTATAGAATATCCAAGAGAGGGAGGAAGACAAGTGCACTCCTCTTAGTCACATTTCTTCACAAGAATGAACAAGAATTATGAGTACAAAGTGATTATCATATCCAACGTCTTCTTCACAAGAGTAAACCCTAGTCACAAGAGCAAGCTCCCAACAAAGATGTCATCTTTCCCTTTCATAACTCTCCTAGGGTTTCCTCATGAACCCTAGCGACTTCCCCCAAGAAGACAAGTACAAAGAAAAGAGTACAATTCAAATGATGAATGAAAGGACTCTCTCTCTCTCTCTCTCTCTCTCTCTCTCTCTAACACATGTACATGTGTGGACCTTAGTCCTTACAAAAAAACTACAATACATGGTCATTAGTCCTTACAAACAAGGTGAGGGAAGCCAACAATACATATGTGGACCTTAGTCCTTAAAAACAAACTATAATAACACGTGGAGCGCTACACTCCAAGGGTCACATGTCAAGATCCAACGTGATATCGTCCACATGCAAGGGTGCTCCACAATGTGTGTCCAATGCTCCTCCTACAAGCCTCCAAAGGCTCCATCAATCCTCTTAAGTCATGTACTCCACTAGGTCCACTTCCCATTGCATGAACATTGCAGCAACCTAACCGTCCCCAAGCCAACTCCAAGCCTCCATATAGAAATCCAAACTACCCAATGTTATCTAGAGCCCAATGCCCTCCTCTAGGATGAAAAGCACTCCCACTAAGTAGGGCCATTCTCAAAGCAAGCAACCATCTCCATGTGGCCATCATGAAGGACATCACCCAAGTTGTCAAGAGATCTCCAATGCTATAGGGAAGAAGGCCAAGCAAGTACCCAACTTAGGTCAAGCAATTGTTGAGTAAGCCATCTACAATGTGTAAGTCCATCATGGACCATCTCCCATATGAAAATCCATCACGAACCATCTAAGGGGTAATCATACACCATATATTCCAAACCTCATGAAGCACCCCCAAACATGGTGTTAGCACATTCGGAACAACCTTGAAATCTAACATATAGAACTTGCACTCCACAAATTCTATGCACAAAAAACCCCAATATGGCATGAAGGACTCCTACACACTTGATTGCAATGCTAAAAAAATTCTTCCTAACCACTTATGAGTGGTCCAAGTAGATGGTTATTGGATTTTCAACCTTAGTCTTGATCTCGCACTTGATTGAATTTAGGATCCATGGGCAAAACTCCCTCAATTTACTTAATTAAGCCCCTATATTTTCTTGTTGATCACTTTTTAGAATTTATGCACTCCTTTGACCATTTATGCAACCCTTTTGAGCCCTCCTCTAACCACCAAGGTCACTTTTGGGTATTACCTGTCTTAATTTTGGGCCCAATTTGTGCTTTTGGTTGTTAGAGATTCCATTTTTTATTGATTTATGCCACCCTCCCTTCGTTTCCGCACATCTTGAACAGGTCAATTTGGTCAACCCTACTCTTTTTTTATTTTTTTCCTTTTGCACCCTTCATTCCACCAATTGATCAAACCTTCCTACTGTTGATCAAAAGGATTTGTTGTCGATTCCATAAACCTACATAAAAAAAATCCCCCATTTTTCACCAACATACTCCCAATCCTTGCGAATTGAGGATACACTCACAAAATTGCAGAAAGAGGGAGCCCATCTTCCCTACATTTATGGGGTCGACAATTCTTGCTCTTCTGATGTCTATTTGTGCATAACTAGACATCCTACCTTGCCTCTTTCGGGGGAACTAATTTCTATCTAATTGTTCGGCTCTTAAGTTCTATTCTCACATGCTCTTGGATCTTTCTTCTTAGGTTTCTTTTTCTCCATCACCCTCCTCTACTTGAGGAGGAACCTTTATGGTTTTATTGTAGGTTGTTTCTTATTTTGCTAGTTGTTTTGGGTTCTTCGTTGCTCCTCCTAGCTTGGGTTATTGCATTTTGTTGCATTTGTGAATCTCACCCATTCGGCTTCAATTAACACTCCTTTCCAACCCTTACTCAAATGAAAACTTCAACAACTTGTGAAGAATGAGAGACATTTGTCCTCCAAGGGCATAAGGTATTTATTGTTTTCAATATTAAATATCCTAATTCCCTTGACACAAGGACATGGGGGCATGGGGATTCGAGTGTTCAACACGGGGATATAAAAACTCTGAAACTGGACACATAGGATATGTATATAAATACCCCAAGGGGTTGGCTCAAATGGTTGTCACCAATTGTTGGGAATTTGGCCAGTTCCATGCTAGCATGTGCTCAATTCAAATCCCCCTGGGTGAGGTGCACTAGTCTACGCCAACGAGATTAATAACAATGTTATCCATGATTGTGGGGAAGCATCCAATGGGTTCGCCCACGAGATTTTGCTTGACAAACACACACACGCAACATCCCTTGGGTTCACCCACAATATTTTCCTTGGCGCGCGTGCACACACACACACACATAGAGAGAGAGAGAGAGAGAGAGAGAGTTTCACATTTAAAAAGATACATAAATTAAATATAGGCATTGTTATAGCTCAAGTTGTAGGTTGGGAAAAGCCCGACCCAACCACAAAACAAGTGCTACAACTTGGGAATCCTACACCCAATGTCACATCAATGTAGGTCCCACACTTCAAGGGTGACTAGGTTACTCTAGGGAGGCGATCCCGGTGACCCTAGGGGGAATGAGAAGGATGAAAGGAAGTGTAAGGGGAAGTCCCCCAGAAGGTCAAGTGATGGAAGAAATGATTGGTTGAAAATGGTAAGTGAAGAGAGGTAAATGGATACCAAGTAAAGAGATAGCTTCTGATGCACCTGTACCTACCCGAGTAATAAGAAAAGACACTTTTCCAACCAAGTATAGTAATGGATTAGCAAGTTAAGCTCGTTGTCCCTAAAATACAACAACATACAGGTTAGTAAATCAGCAATAGATTACATCCAAATCAACGAGTAAGAGGTATGTATTAGTTAGCAATGTCAACAATAAAACTAGTAACCAATGTGGACCGAAAATAGCACTTCAAGACTGAATAAAGATGGTTGTCATAAAAGTAAATTTATGTAGCAGCATATCAGCCTTATGTCTATAGCATTCAACGGAGTGAAACATCAAATATGACCATCAAAAGTGCCAAAATCTAGCCCAATAGATGCATCTAGGTTAGTAGGTTAAACTAACAAAGTTAGAGG
This sequence comes from Picea sitchensis, assembly GCA_010110895.2. Lineage (NCBI taxonomy): Eukaryota > Viridiplantae > Streptophyta > Pinopsida > Pinales > Pinaceae > Picea > Picea sitchensis. Next base: position 90,826 of record SNQJ01S0054915.1, on the reverse strand, counting down.
GTTAGTCTAGGGTTAGTTTGTGAAATATTAGCGGTCGGGGTTAGAGTTTAAAGCAACACTAATGGTTGTAGGATAGTTTTAATACACCAACAAGAATTTGTGGGAGAAAGAGGATGCCCTAAGGGAGGAAGAATCCCCAAGGCATCAAGATCATTATCCAAAAGAGACAACTTCAAAACTTTAAATTTGTACATTTACCAAGGCAACAATTTATTTCTCCCATACAATAAGTAAATGACTAGTGCCTTTAAGAAAGGGTAAATGGAGTCAAGAGAATGTGAAGAAGCTAGATAGGCTACTTCCTTGGGGGTGTAAACCCTTTTACTCCCCAAGGAAAGCTTCTCTTAGCTAGGGTTTCAACTAGAACAGTGTATGCAATTATACTCCTCTTAGTAAACCCTTATGAAGCAATATTCCCTTAGCAATAAAATGGTGGAAACACAAGTAGGGGTGTATGCCCTTATACTCCCTACCTGGCTCAAGCAAATAGAACCTTTAACTTGTACAAATGATAATACAATGAAATAAATGGCAACTTCAAGAATTAAAAAGGCAACAAAAGCTGGACTAACCACCAAAAAGCAATGAAGAAAACCTTCCAAGGCTAGTGCACCATCTCCATCAACCATAACCAAGACATAGCCATAAACAAAAGCACAAGAGGCAAAATACTCCAAGTGTAGCGAAAATTCAGTCCAAGAGCCTCTCACAATTGAGAGTTATATCTTATGTAAAACTGAAATGAGGTAATCTCAATTTATATCATCCTCCTAAACATAATTTGTCCACGATTGTTCGTAATATTAGCGTAAAACGCAAGACAAGCGGATAACAGACCTTGTCTTTCCCCTTTACAATAATTTAACACCATTTTACACATAGAAAACCCTAAAACAAATGTGACATCATCCCTTGAAGGGGGACGTTTTGACAAATTGAGCAAATCATTGGAGTTGGGCTGCAAAGTAGGGCTTCCAAAGGCCATGTGGCAATCATCTGGAACCTATCGACCTCAAAATTCCATGTGTCATGCTTTGTTTCATCATCAACCACCACATGCCCCTCAAATGTGACGTCAAGTCCCTAGGGAGTGGCATTTTTTCCCTTCTAGGCAAGTCATTTGGCATGCAAAGGGTGGGTTATGTCTATCCAGTTGTCTCCTAGGCCTCCGAAGGCATCTCTCTATAGTTTGGCATGTGGGCCTATGTCATCCATCCGATGGGTTGCTTGCCCCATGGAATCCCAAGTTGGGCTTGTTCTTCCAAAACTGGCCATCAACTTGTACCTGCAAGACAAATGGATACGCCCTCCAAGGATCTCAAGTCAAAGCATCATGATGAGTAAATCAAGTTAATAAAAGAGCCATCAAAGCATGTATACCTGGACTACATCATACAAACATGTGCTTAAGAAACTAGACGTTTTTCCAAGTTTAGTTGTGGGAGGGTTGGCATGGTACTCTTTTCAATGGATCAAAACCCCCAAGTCTAGGAACAACCCTTATCTGAGTCATGTGAATGAAGTGGAATGGATGGGGGAAATACTCAATGGGCATGGGGTTCATGATATGCAAGGGTCCATAGTATCTCATTTATGGGTTCCTTTGTGGAGGGTGTGCCGCACCTTCGTCCATAATACATTTTTTCCAAGCCCATCAATTGCCTTTTATCTTTCTTTCTTTGTATTTTCTTTCAATATAGCATAAGGGTGAGTTGGAGGCCACTGCCCTGGCGTGGMGACCAAGTAACGACAGTGTCACCCACAAGTACTTTCATAGAGATGAAAAGGTTGGATCGTGATGAGACCCCCTTTCCCTCAGCGATATAACTGAGAGCCATTACCCTAGTGTGATGGCCATAAATGGTAATGTCATACCGTTAGATACCCATGGACGTGATAGGATGGCTAGTGATGAGACCCCCTATCCTCAACTGATCCTTTAGGCGTCTTTATTTATTCTTTTCACAGGGTCCTTATTTTCTTGCAAAGAAGCTTTTCATTGCTTTATCGGGATCTCCTGGGCGAAGCATGTGGAAGGCTCTTTCATTAGGCTTTATCTTTTGCCAGCTAACTCCCCTATGGGCCTTCAGCCCCTTCTTCCCATGAAATGAGGAATGGTCCCTTCTAGGGTCATTCTACCCCAAAATCCCAAGAGATAATGTCATGAGGGGAAATAATCATGGAAAGTGGTAAGTATGGTCGGGAGTGGCACAATGACTCATCAAAGGAAGCTCCCAGAAACACCCCATCCTAAGGGTGACCATATACTTGAGTGCCCCAAGCCAACTAGCAGCATTTAAACAAGGTAAAAGGCATATTTTCCAAAGCAAATGTCTCATAATAAAAAATAGCCTCTGATACACAAGCTAGAATGCCTCAAATATTAAAATGATACCCACCAACATACCTGACTTGTACCGCATGGAGCAAGACCCAAGTGACCTGTGGTGGCAACCTGGTGTGGACAATGACTAGGTGTTGGATCACTGTGGTGGAAATGAGGGTCTCTAGTTGTGCAAAAGGGATATTCTTGGTCATGTGGCCTCTCGACACTCCATATATGCAACATGAAGTCCTAGAGATGTAATCTCCTTAGTTATCCACAAAATGGGGATAACATCTGGCTCCTACTTGGGGACATGTGCTCGCCATAGAGTGCATGAGAACCACAACATCTCCTGGTAGACCTGTGCCTGCAAGGAAACATCAAATTGTCAAGTGCAATATGGCCTACTGTAATGTCCCCACTTTGGGACATCATTATATTACAGAGTGTTATGATGGCCAGAGTAGCCAGATGGAGGTTATAGCGAGTACATGGGCTATTGAGGGGTATTTTGGGGTCTGACTTGCATCGCTCATCTTATTTCATCATTATGATCCATTCTGCACAGCTTGGCTCTGGTTCTGTTGCATTCCGATGATTTCCGTGATTTTGAGTTATTTTGGGTTATATGTTAATTAAATTCACTAAGGAGGTCATATTGGGCATAATACTTGGCGGAACCTATTAGTGTAATAGCTCATTGGAATTGGGAGGAATAAAATTACAGGATAGAATGATGAGAAGTGACTTTCAGTGGCCTGGGAAGCCACAAGGAGGGATAAACTACTTTTTAGAGGAAAAATGGTTAATTAATTAATTAAAGTGATTTAGTTAATTAATTAATAATTAAATAAAGTAAAAGTCACTTGGAGAGACAAGGTGAGCGAGAAGTATAAAAGAGAGACATGGGCTTCTATTCTCTCATTATGTTGTTTATCATTTGAGCCCATGCACTTGGGGGTTTTGAGGGTTTTGACTTAGCAAACCCTAGAGATCAGCTCGGTGGTGAAAGATCCCACCCAACCTAGTCCAAGCTTGGTCACAGAGGTGAAATATTCTTCCCTCGCCATTCTACATCAAATCCATTCAGTTACAGAGGGTTTCTACATCAGCCACAAGTTCAGAGAGAGCTAGGGCGTAGCTTCAGGAGGGTTTCGAGCAGGAGGGTGCACCATCTTGAGGAGAAGAGTTCGTTCCAGGCATAGGAGAAGGATTAGAAGCAAACAAACTTCTGGGTATTATTCGTATGGCCTAGGGCGCCTTTTCTACCATGTCCCAGAGGGGGTTTCTTTGTTATCTTATTTATTGGAGTTCAGTACATGTTCAGAGAGAAGAGGGCGTACCACAGATTGAGGATCCAGTCATTTGGAGGGTCAAATCTCTATCATTCAACCATAGACTCTACCAGGGGGTTTCCAGTGGCCCAATCTACAGTTTGGTATCTTTTCTAGAGGGTTTGGAGGCCATCTTCATAGAGGCCGAATTCTTGGTCTTCTACAGCCAGGAGGGCGCACTGCAGATAGATGATTTAGCCATCTGGAGGGTCAGATCTCCATCATTCAGTCTGAGACTTTACCAGGGGGTTGCCTTTGGCCCGATCTACAGTTTGGAACCTTTCTGAGGAGATTCAACAGCTTATTTCTTGGAGGTCGAATTCTTGGGTTGCTTCCGCCAGTGAGGGGTGCGTGGTGCTAGGAAGATCTTCATATTTCAGTTGGGTTATGAGTTGGTTCATCTGGGTTTTTGGTCTATAGCTTGGAGAGGCTGTTGGAAGCCTGGTCTTCTTCTATCTTGTATTTTGGAGGCCAGATACTCTACTATCTTATATGTATTCCAAATCTGCCCCATTTTGTATGAGGACAACCATTGTTATGAATAAAATCATATCTGAGGTATTTTTGGTTATTCCTTGTGTTGTTGATCTTGCATCTTGTTGAGGTATGTTACATTGCTATATATATATTGATTATTGCTGCAAACACACATAAAACCCATCAATATAAGCCCTAGAACAACATAGAAGACCAAATCTGCAAAGTGTTTGACGAAATTCCACAACCAAAAAACATTTAAAAATTCATGAAAAACGCAATGTTCTCGGCATCTTGGCTTGGGAACATTACAGTGGTATCAGATCGTTGATCCTCCCAGCCAGTGGGGATTAGCGCATGCATCTAGAGCTCAAACTCCTGCCAGTTTAAGGGGTCTTCCATAGGGAGAAATGGATAGACAGGAATTGGAGTTAGCCCTACGTGAGTTGATAGCCGTCATACAACATAATGGAGCACTAATTAGACAAATGGAAGAGAGAACATCAGTACCAGCTAGCAAGTGGAAGGAAGAACAGAGCATTCCTACACCCATTAGGAGCAGGCAACTTTGCTACAACTGCAAAGTGCCTTGGGAACCAGATCATAGATGTAGGGGTAAAGGTAAGAGACACATTATTGAGGTGCACTATGACAGAGAGGATGAGGAGGTGTAAGAGGATGCAACGATAGATGCTTATTTGGAGCAGTCTGATGACGCTAGTGACTCTTGCACACTTGTAGAGGCTAGTGACTCTTGCACGCTTGGGGAGGATTGTGACCCTTGCGCATTGGAAGGACAGTTGGATGGACAGGATGATAGCACTTGTGCTTTAGCAGTCATATCACATAGTGTTGATGACCTTACACTTCAGCAGAGTGGTGAAACTAGTAGAGATCCACACGTATTAGCACCTAGGCATGATGACATTCCTATGGTGACTGTGACACATTTGGTACCTTCTCAGACACCTATGATAGCCATGACACAGGAGGATATCGATGGCATTAGTGATATAGTAGTGGAGCCCTGCGCATGGACTGCACACCAAGGACAGATAGACCCTCATGAGAGACATGACTTGGAGACAGTTGATCTTACACGTGCCTATGAGGAGAGTAGGTCACCTCTTTTGGAGACTCCATTGTTTGATCAGGTTGTGGAGACTAGTAGTTTGATGGGACACTTACTTTCAATACCCATAGGCAGTGATGAGGATGCACTCATTAGTGGTCGAGATGGCCATAGCACGTGTCTGGACACATCTATATGGGATCCAGGCGCAGATGATAGTAGCAGGATGAGTGCACAAGAGGATACAGTTTCTCATACAGGATACAGTGTGATTCAGAGGGCACTAGCAGTTGGTGATGGTGTGCAGTGGCATACAGGAGGACCCAGTAGCACAGTAGACAATGGGCAATTCAATGCCTTATCTTTTGCAGAGAGTGTTGTTGGGGAGTCCAAGGTTGACACTAGCAGTGAGGGGCGTGAGGTAGCACCTTAGCGGGAATGTGATTAGGAGTCACGACACCTGGCAGGACAGTTGAGAGTCAGTGAGGACATGATCATGGAAGCCACTAGACGCATTGATGACACACATGCATTAGTGGCAGATTATTACTGGAGGGCATCAATGGCACATGATAGTTCGGATGGGGGATTTTCCATGGATGACTTTCATACTCTTAGGGAGAGGATGACTATGACAAGGGCCGACTACCAATAGTTGTTGATGGACAGATACTATCTATTGGAGGTTGGTGAGATGTATCACGGGGCCCTGACGGAGCAGGAATTGGAGGTGGACAAACTCACTCTTGAGTTGGAGAGATCATGAGGATTCTTGAAATGCGCACAGGTATCCCTTCAAGAATTAGAGTCTAGATCAGAGGAGCTTCTTGAGGAGATTAGACAGAGATCCACTACATCTATCTTAGTAGAGAGTCGGATATATCCTTCAGCCACATTGCTAGAGGATGTTGGTGGTTTAGGAGAGGAGCACCAGTTGATGGAGGAGCATGAGGAGTACCCGGGATCACTGATGAGTATGGAGAGATATGATCCGGAGGTGCAGAAGGATGTCCATGTGTCACAGGAGCCACCCTCCACAAGGATTTTTGAGACAGTCGAGCACTCACATACGCAGGGGGACTCCAAAGCCAGGGGCAGTTATGAGGACACTTCCATTTGTGTCCCAGGATTGGTTGACCTTCATGTAGAGGTTGACCCAGTAGTACACTCAGGATCCATGATGTTCCAGGAGTATTCAGGAGATTACATGAGTATAGAGGGACGTATTGGATTGCAGGGAGGAGACACACTTAGTGGAGCATGGAGATGCCTCTCCTTTGCAACAACACATAGTTTTGGGAGATCACCTTCACAATATCAACATTTGCATGAGAGATGAGGGATAGAGAGTGGTTGACCAACAGTGGGAGGAGTTACCAGGTTTATTACGATGATTGGGGTTACGTGTTAGCTACAATGATACATTTACCATGTGGGTATCGGTGGGCCGAACTGGATCGCAGGATTGACAAAGAATATATGATACTAGGTCACATAATTGACTCTGAGATGTTTATATTATCCTTTCAGAACACTTTCATCATTGACACTATGCGGCATGGGGGAGATGAGCGATTGGCGAGGACAGAGGAGTTGTTGATGAGCCAAGATTTTGACAGGTGAACCACGGCACTCCTGGCGGGATAGAGCGTGGAATCATCATGGCCAGAGCCGGTTGAGACTTTGTGCATGATGGTGAGAATCTTAGGCCATGTGATAACAAACATCTCATAGGGTGACACAGATACAAATTCTCACGAGGATGAGCACGGAGGGCTTCAAAACTGTTCAGTGAGTATCACACACATGAAGTTAGCGGGGATTAAGTGATAAAATTCCAAGTTTTTCATGGGATCCAGAAGTCCATTTTGTTAGTAGGTTGTTTCACCCTATGATGGCCGGGTTAAGCTAGAGCCACATACTCCCTCTGGTTGGTTTGAGAGGGTTTGGGGAGCTTGTCTATATAGTCTGAGCGAGGTCCCTCTAATGATACTCATGATCCCATTATGGAGATGGTTGGGAGAAGATATTACTTAGCATAGATAATTTTATGATTGCAACCTCTTGTGTGATCGATTTCCCTTGGTATTCCGGCCTTAGGGATCCAATATATCGTGAAATGAATCATTCGTAGTGCAATGTCGGCATAGTGATCCCTAAAGCTGAGACTAGCATCAGGACATGTGGGAATTCTGCGAGGGGCCAAGCAGTTCATCGATTAGCCGAGAGAAATGAGTGGATCTTGCATGGAAGGTCACTGACTTCCCATTGAGCTTCAATATTGAGGAGCATGTCACTTGAGGTGATTCATTGAGGTCTTGTAGCACCTCACAGGGAAATAACATGTTGATTGGTGGAGATGTTTTGATCTCTTAGTATTGACTTCGAAGGAAGGACTCACATTCGGAGTTGAGGCCATGTGTCATGTCCGGGAGACTCACGGAGTTGTTATGTTTCAGGATTATGCTTCACCATGTATTACAGTTCACGTCCTGATATGAGACTTGTTGTCATATACACACTTGAGGTAACATGGAAGAAACCTTCAATCGACTTAGTGTGTCCTTGGGGGCAGGATTTTGATCAAGGTGTTGCATCATCCCGATCCTCAACTCCTCCGTCTTGGCCAACTCCTAGAGAAGCCAATAGGGGTAGTGCCTATAAAAAATAATCTAAGGCTCTTTTAAACTAAGAAAAGCGAAAGAACTACTTCTAGGAGTTTTTATTGCTTAATAAAACAAATACATTCAACACTTAACATTCATGATTTGAGGCCCAAAGGGGTTGGAACCAATGGTGGAAAGTGAGGAAGTTTCACTTGGTTGGGCAAGGTTCAATTCTTGTGGGGGCTTTACCTGGAGCCATGAGGACACCTTGAAGTAGTGAATTGAGCGTGTGGTTACCAGAATACTGCAATAAATGGTATGGTGACCCGTGCACACATGAGTGGATCAAAACCCACCCCCATATCCTTCAACTTCCAGCCCAAAGCGGTTGGATCAATGGTGAAGTGAGGGAGTTTTTCACCGTTGGGCAGGTTCAATTCGTGAGGGAGGGCTTTACCTAGAGGCATGGGGACACCTTGAGGTAGTGAGTGTGACGTGTGGTTTGCACCGGAGATACTATAATAAATGGCCATAAGTGACCCGTGCATTTTTACATAAGTGGATCGCACCCCCCATGTCCTTCAACTTAATAAATGCAATTGATTGGGAGGAAGCGGCAAATAAGAAAACAGCGATGGAATGAAGCGAGGCGAGCCAACACGGCTAGGGCCCCAGAAAAACCTAGCAGCCCATTGAATTTCGTTTGGGAGCTGGATCTGGGGTAGATCAGGCGTTCCTCCCTGCTGATCTACTTGCCAGTGTCCCTCCACTGATTCTGTGTGAGCGTTCCCGGCGATCGCATCACGGTTTTGGTGATTTGTGCCTGCAATTTCTTAATATGAAGGTGGTCGCCATGCCCTTTCGATATTCGCGATTAGAGATGGAAGAAGATCCGGAAGCATTCAAAGCATTAGTCGGCTGGCCGGGGACCTAAACCCAAGACTCATCTCAAGTCTAAGTTTGTTAAGAGATGGAGGAGATCCGGGAGAACTGCAATCTTGCCATTAGAAAATGCCCTCATATCCGGTAAGTTCGGGTTATGGCCCGGTATTAAAAGCGGTGGAGGCATGGATGGATGAACAATGGAAGACGTTGATCCAGGGGAACGTTACTTTGTACGCAGTAGGCAGGGGATTTTTTGTCTTCAGTTTCTTGAGCGAAGAGGACTGTGATCTAGTTTTTCAGATCTGGACCCTATTTCATGGGCGAGAGGGTTCTTAGCCTACAGACCTCCGGCCTTCAATCCGGGCGAAATCACCGCGGCCCTGTTTGGGTTAGGTTGCCTCACCTTCCCTTGTATCTGGGGGACAAGTTCTCTGGAGACCATTGGGAATAAGTTTGGGCGTTTCCTGGACAGGGCTGAGCCGAAAGGGGATCAGTTTAACTGCGCTTGAATTTGTGTTGAGGTTAACCTCGAGAAAGGCCTTCCGAAATCCATTAAGCTTTCCCCGGGGGAATGGTTCCATATCCAAGAGATGGACTACGTACTAGCAGATTCCCTTTAAGTGCCTACGGTGCCATGCTTACGATCATTTAGCAAAAAGCTGCCCCAAATCCCATGAGGAGTCAGGACCAGTCAAAAAAGATGATTTTGACGAGTTCTATGACGAGGCAAAGGCGAAAGGACCCGCCGGTAGAATTAGAAGGCCACTCATTGACGAGAGCAACTCTAGAAAATAAAGCATCTTTGATAGCGTTGAAGGAGATGAAGCCCTGAACCCCGAAACAACGATTAAGTCAAATTGAGGCAGCTTTCGGTTACCATCCCTCGAGGAATGTTAGCGTGAGAGGGGTGGGACCAGATGCAAAGGGCCCGATACCCTGCGAGGTCTAGTTGTTTCAACCCTCTAGCGACTGCATTGGGAAACCCGGCTACTTGAACATTCGGTTCATCTCCACCCTTACGGGGAAAAGACCAACAAAAATGCCTTGGCGAGGAGAAAAGGAGGCTGCCTCGACATTTCTTTAGGTTCTCGAGAAAAGATGGATCCCTTTTAAGGGAAAGTCTCATCCTCTAGGTTTATGATTTGCTTCTGTCTACTATTGTGCTCACAATTTGTGAGAATTTACTCATGTATGCATTTTTGTCAGCTTCTCGACTTAGCTCAAGAAGTAAACGGGATCGGATTCCCAAGATTTTCACAAGAAGGTTGGCACCACTATTTTTTAGGGGTCACCAACCTTCTTCGACTTTGTAATTCTCTGATTCTGGTTTGCCAGGAAGCCGCTTAATACATTCTAACCGTTCTTGTCAAAAAAAAAAAAAAACATTCATCATCTGTTGAGATAATCGCATAAAAAAAAAAAAAAAAAAACATTCATCATCATTGAGATAATAACATAAACCATTTGTCCATAAGCATACATATATCAAGTAGGATACAAGATCTGCAAGATTAAAAATATAAGTTAGACAATTGCATGAATGAAGTAAATTGCTCACATACATAAAAATAAACCAATTGTACCAGTACCTTAAAATGAGTCGTGGCCAATTGTTGATCACGTGTTTTATTAAGATAAATTAAAGGTAGATTAATGAGAGAATGTGTGGCCACTTTAGAGGCTAGCTCTTTGTTTGGAAACTTGTGGAGGACTTACCGAAACCCAAGAGGTCTCACCAATAAGTTCACTAAGGACGTCGTATGTCCAAAATGGGTGGGAAACCAGGTCCCGAGAGGGCCCACCTTACTTCACAGATTACCCTTAGGCGTTTTCCCGCACATTAAGCTAACAACTTCTGAGATTTCCCTAATTAAACTACAAACAAGGTTTATTGACTTTGCAAAAGTGAAAGAGATAAACTTTGTAAAATAACTGAAAGATATGCTTTGCAAGAAAATTGAAAAGTTGAACTTGCAAGAGTTATTGCTGAAAGCGGGAAATAAACTCTAAATTAAACATGCATAAAGATTGAAGTTATTTTTAGACATGCATGTGAAATGTGAGTGTTTATGTGTGTTAGAATTGCGTATGATTGCATGTGTGTTTAAGATCAAAAGATTAAACTTGCACAGAAAGAAAGCAAAGCCAAAACACGACACACAAATCCCCCTAATGGGGATGGAGAAACTGGGCACAAAAGGGCCCACTTTTATTAAACCTATTACAATGAGAACTAAGTTTTCTTTGAGTTTCTCCTTAGAAACTTGGATCCTTATAAGCTTTGGATCTTAAAAATTACGAGGAAATTAAAACAGAAAAAAACTTCTTTGATGAAGTAGGAAACCCTCGGATGCTCTGGAAGCTCTGATTTCGCCAAAATCAATAGAATCTCCCCTTGTGCCTGCTATTTCTGCAAGAAAAAGGCAAGCAATTAAATGCAAAAGATGGCCAAAAACACTTTAGAAGTGTCTTTGGTCAACTCCAAAAAAAATAAAAATAAAAATTGACTAAGTAAAAATTATGCTAAAACTTGAAATTGTTTAGAGATTTTGGGGCTGCCTTTTAGGACAGCAAATGAAAGCACTTTGATTTTGCTAAAAAAAATAATTGAAACTCAATCAATCATACCCCTTCAAGCCTTTAAATTTTACAGAAAAGAAACTAGCAATAAAAGAGATTTTCTCAACTAGATCTAGCTTTAGATAGATAAAAGAAATGCCTAGATCTAGGTACTTTGCAAGCAAAAATGAAACTAAGTTAAACTTTGAATTCAAATATAGCTTCTTATGCTTGCATGAAAGAAGTAACCAAATAACTTTGAAGAATGTGAGAGGGAGAAAGGAAGAAACTCTTTTTTCCAAGAATTGAAAAATATGGGCTATGGGGTCCTTGATGGAGAGTAGAGGGAGCTTTATTCCTTGATAATCCTGGACAAATGAAGGTTGAAACTACAACCCTTCAATCCTCCAAGCTTGAAGAACCTATAAACAATATACTTCAACCCTACAAACATTGTTAACGAAGGTCTCTCCTACATAAAACAGAAACTCAGATATGCATGTTAGTTTAACCGGAAAAAAAAAAAAGACATGCAATATGAAAGTTTGTGAGTTATAAAAAAAGAAATGAGATTAATCAAACTAGATTTACCTCATTCTACTATATGATAGCATACTTTCAAAGCCTTTGCAAATAGATATACAAAATTGAAGCAAAATACAGATTACCTCATAACAATAGCATAAGATTCAAGCATCCACACATAGCATCAACACCGATGGAACTCCAAAGTCTCTTTATTCAATCTTAAAATGGAAAAATGATACAACAATATAGGTCTATCTTCCCAAAGCTCCAACTAACAATGGAGGAGGGGTATGCTTGCTTATATAGCAAAGAGGGTGACAAATCCAATGGAGGGATGCATGAATCTAAGAGGAGATGCGTGGGGTTAAGGGGAGATGCGCAAGAGTTGAGGGGAGATGAGTGGAGGTATGTGGGAGGTATAGTGGAGTGATGTAGGGGTGTGGGGGAGTGGAGTGAGGTGAAGTGAGAGTGAGTGGGAGTGGAGTGAAGTGTGAGGGCGAGTTGTGAGCATTGGGATGTGTGCCACTCTCCCTAAGTGCGTCACTCAAGCAAGTGGGATCGAGTCCCTATCTTAGGATCTCCTCCACGCCTTTCTACTCCAGTGAAGTCGCCTTACCCTTTACTAAACTTGCCTAAGCCTTCAGTCAACTAGGGACACGGAAAAAACATGTTTCTGACATGTTCCCCAGTTTCTCTAAAAGATAGGGATTTAATTAAATTACCCATTTTTCGTATTTTTCGAGTAAATTTCATTTTTAGTGAAAATAATCAATTTTTTGCCTCGAAAGAAGGGAAATAGGGGTTTACATGATACTCTGTACTGGAAAACGACCATAAATATGGCATTTGATGATGTTTGATGCCATATTTTTACAACTTATTTCTTTACAATTAAAAAAAATCCATTTTTGCGGGAATTTTACTTTTTCACTAAAACATTAAAAAAA
>SNQJ01S0054915.1:58662-78082 GCA_010110895.2 Picea sitchensis | reverse complement strand
GAGTTTGCTATTGATTTGACATTAATTTGCTTTGTATTTTAAATTTATGTGTGTAGTGTAATGTTTAACTTAATAAAACAAATATATATATTTTGATATAATAAAAATATTTGTTTTTCTCATTTCTCATTGGTTGATATATTCCAAGTTTTATTGTTGTCTTATTTCAATATTTAAAATTAATTACATAATCAATAAACTTGGTTATAACTACTTAGTACCTTTTATATAAAAAATTAAGAAAAATAAAATAAAATTGTCATGTGTTCTCTCATTATTACTATCCATTTATTTCATTATTATTGCATTTCAATAAACTTGGTTATAAATACCTATTACCTTTTATATCAAAAATTAAGAAGAAGAAAAAATGACACGTGTGCTCTCATTATTACTATCCATTTATTTCATTATTGTTGCATTTATGATTTTCTCTTATCATTAATACAAAGTGTACTCCTACTAGATTAATACAAAATGATATACACATAATTATGTATGATGACATATGTGTAATTTATTTTTAATAGTAATTTTAAATTTCTTTTTAAATGAAAATAAATTAGTAAAAATATAGTTAAAGATGAAAAACAAAATGATATAGACAACTTATATATATATATATATATATATATATCTTTTAATAATAATTTTGAATTTTTCTTTAATAAAGACAAATAATAATTATAGCAAATTGACAATGGTTTTATAGTAAATTGATAATTGTTGGGACACTCTAACTAGTTCAATGATCCCATCTAGGTACACTCCATTTCCAAATTTACTTGACAGGGACTAAGCTCCCATGCAGCCCTTGTTTCGTATGTGAATGGATTCATTTCACGTGACTTGGTTTATATAGAATTGATGGATAAAGTGTCTCCATTCAATGTGTTTTGAGAGTTGTGAAAGGCGGCTAATTCAATATGAACATATATATGGTTTTTATTTTATATTTGTTATAAAATTATTTTATCAATAGAGTTGTACCTTATAAGAAAGTGACACTCATATATAGTCATGTCAAAATTAATTTCAAACCTCAATGAAGTGAAAGTTGCAATAACACTATCAATTTATTACCAATCAGGGATCATAAAAATACTAATTTTATTATATTGAAAAATAAATTTTTTTTATTTGTTATGTTCAACATTAAAATTTATGCACATTTTTTAAGTCAACATTAAACTAATATGAAAGTGAACTAACTCATTGCTATATAAGCAGTATAATAAAGATTTATATTTTTAATAATTGATTTTGAATTTAATCCTATATAATATATATTTTTTTTTTAAGTAAAAGGCGAGACCTGTTATATTATAACTTTCAAAAAAGGAATACACATGACACGCAGGGGCTAGCTATCGTGCCTATGCAGGAAACCAAGACAGTTGGTCTACCCACAGTAGCATGCCAAAATCAAAGAGTTCATTGCGCCACCCTGCTCGACGGAAACCAGGGTATACATCCATAATCAACAACAGTTTAGTGAGGTATGTGCTAATGCTAACCATGCTAACAACTAAAGAGCTACAGCTCTGGTAAACTATGATAGAAAAAGATTTGGAAATCATGTGAGATAGAAGAACCTATTCCCCGCAGTCCTCGTGTGCATCTGTCGCTTTTCCACCGCTGGTTGGGATGACATAAGGCTGAGCACAGGTTGGACATTGTCGCCGAGGAGTGGCACTGGAATAGGCCGCATAGAGCATGTCCAAGCGTTGGCTGACGCAAACTGCTCTGAAAAATTGATCATCCACCAGGCTTCGAACCTCAAAAATCAGCTGCAGATGCTCCGAGTGCAGGAGTGGTGGCGAGGGCGGCGTCTTCGTTTTGGCATCCATTTCCCGACGACCCGACTGCTCCCTGTTCGGCTGCGAGTCTGTGGTGTCTTCCGGTGGCTCCTCCTCTACCAAACAAGTGGTGGCCTCTTCGTTAGGAGCGTCGCAGGGACCTGAAGTGTCTCTTGAGCGGGGTGGTGTCTCTGCTCCTCCAATACGTGTCGGGGGGTTCCAATTATCTGGAACAATAAACATCCTACTCTCTGAAAAGTCTGGTGGGAACTCCATGTTCGGGACTTCTTCGACAAAGGTTCTGGGGGGCGAGCTCGCAACAGTGGTCACTCGACGTCGCCTTTTCTTGGCCATGATCACAGCCCGTTCAAATCTCCTATGTCGCTTCCTCCTTGAGTCAGTCGCATACCAGTCGACTCCCCTACGAGGCCTCCCCCTCGCCCGCGGCATAGCAAGAGCAAGGAACAATGCCAGGGCGTTGAGAACATTGTTGCTGCCCGTCTGCTCGGCAAGCTTCAAACGCACACTAAGACTTCCGGTAAGGCGGGCGAGGGCATAAATTATGGTTGTTGCCATTGAAGCCGAGAGCTTAATGCTCTGGCTGGCCGGCCTGTACTCACTCGTGAGAGGCCCCATCGTTAAACGGAGGCTGACAAAGGTAGGGACCTTCATCAATAGCTAAATGTGTGGTGAGAACCATTATAAATGGCCTCTCCCTGATCGCCTCCACGTGCCTCACCCTTACCGCGTGTCACCCCATCCGGGGCTTAATCCTATATAATATTACAGCTTTACATGCAACAATTATTAATTAAATAATTAAAAATATTTTGATGAATTTTCAGTGTATCATTTTATTAAGAATCCATATTTCTCAAAATATGATATCATATATTGAATTTTAACCGAAATATGATATCATAGATTGAATTTTTACTAATGACATAAGTATCTTACACAAAGCCTTTAGATGAATCATCTTTGTTTTTGTTATGGTTTAGTGTTTCGGATTTAGACTTTTGAAACATAACTAATAAACTTTTTTTATTGTGTGTGTTTTGGGTTAATATATGGAAAATTATAAACCTATCTCACTTTAATATTTGGGAGGTTTGAATTTTGCGTTTTCCCTAGTGCAAAAGCAAAAACTTTACTAATTGATGATGGAGTTTTCTTCGAACCCATTTTTTTAATTTTATTTTTTACAAAATTATTTTGTATTATTTTTTACTTTACAATATATATATATATATATACAAANTTGAGGGATTTGATTTATATATATATATGTGTGTGTGTGTTTGTATAGTTGTTTGTATAGCTTGGTGAGTTATTTTAAGTGGTTAAGTGTTGTTAATTACAAGTGGAGGTTGTAGGGTAAAGTCGTTGGGTTGGTTGTCTTTGTAGATGTTGTGGGTTTCACTTGATGTCATGTTTGTATAGCTTGGTGAGTTACCTGTAGTGGTTGAGTGCTGTTAATTACAAGCATAGAGGTTGTAGGGTAAAATCTCTAGGTTGGTTGCCTTTGTGGATATTGTGGGCTTCAGTTGATGTTATGATTGTATAGTTTGTTGAGTTACCTTCAGTGAGTGTTGTTAATTACAATAAGAGGTTGTAGGGTAAAGTCTATGGGTCTATTGCCTTTGTGGATATTGTGGGCTTCACTTGATGTTCTCTTTGAGTTAGGTCACCAAAATTATAGCCCGTGGTTTTACCATAGTTACCATCTTTAAAATAAAGAAAAGTGTCCAATAAATTTTATATATAAAACAAAATTAATAAAATAATAAATAGTGTTTAATACTTCATGTTAATTTATAAATATCAATATCAATATTTTGTTATTCACTAACTCTACCATTTAGAGGGGAATAGGGTATGTATACCTCCGTAGATTTCTTTAAACAGGGAAAAACAATATTATTATTATTAAATAATAATCAAAATCTTCCATTATAATAAAGTTCATTTTTCTCATCCCTCTTCATACTTTTATATTTTATTATAAATTTTTAATTATTTTTAATTTAATTTTAATTATATTTACTTTTTGAATTTTAAAATCATTTTAAAAATATGTTTTCGTACGATTAAATTAAAGGAAAGTAATTTTCTCTCAACTTCCAAACACATCTCATACCTATGAAAATTAAGTCAATAAACCTTATTAAGAGTAAAGAATTTTGATATTAAGTTAGTTTTTGTTTTCTTATTATTATTTAACTTTAAATTTTTTGAAAGTATACTTCTTTCATAGTGATTTGACTACTTAATTTACAAAGGTGTGTATATCTTAACCTCCTTAAATTTGAGTCTATAACCTTCAAGGAAGAAACATATGTTTTTAATCATTAGACCTACTCAAACTTTGGATATATCTACACATTTTAAGGATTGTGCTTGGCATTAAGTCATCCACTTCAAATTTGTATCCTTACTCCTAGTGTCCTCACCGAACATTCCCAACCATGAAATGAGTAGCCACTAAACCAGGTATTAAATTTTAACCATCAGATCATTTCACCATAATCCCAATAGATAATGTCTCCCATGGAGGCCCAAAATAAATTAAGTGCATGCATAGTGCAAAAAAATAAAATGTTGTGGCATTTTCAACATGAAATAATAGGAATTCATGGTAGTCAAATAATGTCTCCCATGGAGGCCCAAAATAAATTAAGTGCATGCATAGTGCAAAAAAATAAAATGTTGTGGCATTTTCAACATGAAATAATAGGAATTCATGGTAGTCAAATGCCCACGACTAGATTTAAATCTAATCAAACATAGCATGCAAAATACATATATTTCAATAGTAATAAATAACATTCATTGTAATAGCACTTATATTTTAATAAAAGATAGTCCAAGAAGTTGATTGCTTACGAGTAATTGTCCACCCAATCTTGGGCATCCAGTGTAGATAACACCCCAAGTTAGGTTATGAGGCCACCAAGGAGAAGGAACCAAGTTGCAGGCTTATAGTTCACTCAAACTAACCCAATTGCTCTCGTGGCTTAGCCAATATGCTCACTATGGAGCACTTTGGGCATTTCACACAACCATCAAATAACAATGCCACTCTCTTGCACTGTGCTACACAACACAAGGAAGATATTATATTAGGGTCCTAACCCGCACATAGGTAGAACAATATATTCAGATGTAATAAAGGTCAATATTAATAACGCCTTGCAATAAAATAGAATAAGTCGGATGTAAGAAGACCTAATAGAAGCTTTCGCTTCTAGAAGGATCTTCCTCTAGATGCTTCTTTTGATAGACATATTTAGTATAAATAAGAGTCGAGGGTATGAGAACCCTAGCTTGGAGATTATTGTAATAGAGCTCTGCTCGACTAGAGGTTGCCCCCTCGAAGAGGCCTGTGAACATTGCTCTCGGAATCAAAGTGTTATTTTTGTTGTTATTCTTATATCATTTCAGTGTTATTGTGGTGATTATTCTGGTTATATTGTTGTTATTCTGTCATTTCTAGCATTTTATTTCTATTATGCATACTTTTTATATCTGGTATATTACAAGTGGTATCAGAGCACTTTCCTCGGCAGAAAGTGTGGGTTAAATTTATTTTTTCTAGGGTAGAGACGTATTCCGTCGTCTTTAAGCCACAGAGATCTGTCATTACACGCATAAACCCGCGGTTGAGAGATTCATACACGCAAGAAATACAAGTGGTACTTAAGCGCACATCTGTTGTCCACCCTTGTAACCCCTGTTGGTACCCCTTCGAGTCGTAGCGCATCAGACAACACCTGTGTACGAATCAGCCTAGATTACCTGAAGCCCTCTTTAAATAAACCGATCGGCCACCAGAAGACGTATTAAACACCCCAAAATGAATCACTTAGATTTCCTCAAGCCCTCTTTAAATAAACCGACGCACACTGGGATTGCTAGTGTCACTGTGAACAACACTTGGGAAGATACCTCTAGTACCTAGGTAGTCTAGAGTAGTACGCTATGGGTATAGTCTATCCTCCTTAGTTAGTGCCCCTCGATATATTAATGAGTACTACCGGTTGACTCGACGATATCAAAGAGTTATAGCATGTGGCAAACCCTTGTCTCAGAGAACCCTTTGGGATAGAAACATAAACAAATTAAAACATACAAGATTTATTGTCGCGCAACTGTGTTCGATTTGTCAAGTAAATACACATTTCCTCGGCTAAGCATTTGGGCATTTCCTCTCTCATAAAGATTTTTCAAAATGGAGTATAACCCAATAAGTGGGTTTATATATATATATATATATATATATATATATGTATATATATATATATATATATATATATATATATAACTGAAATTTTAACCATTATTTGAGAGGACCTATTCCATCGATTCATCTCGGCCTCTTATCACATTCATCCATATCATTTTTCGGCAAAAATTCTTTTGACCCCCTCGCTTCACCCCTTTCGGGCCTCTATCCTCATGGCCCATAACACCCATAGCTAAGACTTGAAGTCAAGCCAACACCTTGCAATCTAGTTCCATTCGACTCCAACAAGAAGTGAAACAACTCGCTGCCAATGTCACTTCATCAATACAGTCCATGCAAATTCCTTGGAGGGGAAATCAAACAAGACCTCACCACCCAAATGGAATTGGCTCTTTCTAAGACTTAATTCAAACCAAGCATATCCCTACAGATAACCCTTCTCTTCCTCACCTCCACATACCGAAGGTGACCATTCCTCTCATTCCCATAACTCTTAAGAACCATCACTTTCAACGTGACTCACGCTTCCTACGTGGATGAGTACCTGGAATTTATTTGCAACCTTAATCGGTTAAAACCCAAATGGAACATTATTTGTCTTTATATCAGACATAGATGACTTGGACAAACTCCGCATGGTGTTCTCCATCTAGATCAAGAACGCTAAGTAATGGTGGCAATGGAGAAAACTTCTCGGCTGTATACGTTGGACACACCCTTAGGGAAAAGCTATGAACGCTTTTGAGACTCCATACCCCAACCATTTGAGTCTTCTTTGGACAAAGAAACAATCAGAACAGTTGAAGACTCTTATAGTTAGTTCTCAGCCTAGCTCTTCACAGGCATGTCCGCTGCCTTTTCCCGATATAATGTTTTATCGCTATTCTAAGGATGAGATTTGGGCTCCATGTCCCCATATTTGCCTCGAGTTGGGTGGAGGCTACTAAAGAGCTAAAGAAGCACAAATGTGTATCTTCTCAAACCGTCCTCCTTTATCCCTCACCCTAAACCAATAAATCCTTACCTACTCCCTCCGCCCACTAAAGATCCAAAATTGACCGTGCATGAAATGGTTAAACACCAACTCAAAGTACTTTTGTTATAATTGGTAGGGATGACAAATATTTCTACCACAAGTGTGGCGGGAACAAAAGTTGTTTGCGGCTGCCATCTTCGAGGATATTTGGGAAGAGGATATTGAAACTCCTCTTATGTCTGAATCACCTGAAAACCCCGACATAACCCCTACCTTAGACCCTCCCGGCAGAACCTCGGCTATTTCCCTAAATTCTCTCACCGGCTTCTCCGGCCCCCAAACCCCTCAAGCTAATTGGTTACATCGGGCATCGGAAAGTCATCATCTTGTTGATAGTGGAAGCACCTGCAATTTTATTCATCAAAGTCGTACTGTCTAAGAAACTCATTGCTACATCCATGCCGTTGACAATAATTGAGATATCATTGACTACCACCGGAATCTCATGCTGTTTGCTATCACATATGGTTGTGACATTTGTGCTATCCGCATCGCTAAGGACTTGGGGTCCCATTCTCATGGATTTTAAGGAATTAACCATGCAATTTGACCGTGGAAGGTACCAATAGGTTCCAAGGCATCACCGGGCCGTTCACCGAGATCATTAGTTCCCATCGTGAGGAAAGTTGCTCGCAAGGGTCATTCTGGTGTCATTGCTCAACCCATGCCATACAAGCAACAAAAAACACCCCTGCGTCGCTAAAGACCTCCAAGCAGTCATTTCTAAACATCAAGTGGTCCTTTCCACTCCCCAAGGAATCCCACCTTCAATGGTGTTCAAGGACCACCCACCCCTTGTTCTAAGCCTTCCTCCCACATCCATCCTGTATCAGCCAAATTCCCTTTTCCCAAAAAATGAAATTGAAAAAATGGTCCGTGAACTCCTTAATGCTATCCACCCTAGTACCAGCCCCTACTCTCCCTGCGGGTCATGGCCCTCAAGAAAGAAGGTTCTTGGCTAATGTGTCCTAATTTCCATGCCCTCAACAAACTTACCATTAAAGACAAATTTCCTACCCTAGTTATTTAAGACCACTTGTATAAACTCCATGGAGCCAAGTTTTTCACTAAAATCGACCTTCATTCTGGATACCACCAAATAAGTATGAAAGAAGCAGACATTCCCAAGACCGCCTTTAGAACTCAAGAGGGCCACTCGCGAGTTTTTTTGTCATGCCCTTGGTTTGCAAAATGCCCCTCCACCTTCCAAAGCTCCTCATGAATCATGTCTTCGGCCCTTTTCTCCATCGGCTATCTTGTCTTAGTTTTCTTTGATGATATCCCTATCTATAGAAAAACCTGGATGTAACATCTTACTCATGTGGATAAGGTTCTCCATCTACTCTCTCATCACCAACTTTTCCTAAATGTAGCCTAAATGTGCTTTTTGGTGCCCTAAGTAGTAGTACTTTGGGTCATCTGGTTGGCGAGGATGGCGTCATGGTGGATCCCAAAAAGATTGAAGCTATGTAAGACTGGCCTCCCCCAAAGACACTCAAAATCTTGCATGGATTTTTGGGCTTCTACTGTGTTATTATCGCAAGCTTGTTAAGAATTACTGAAAGATTGGTAAAAGACTCTCACGACTCTCCCTAAAAGAACTCTTTCACTTTGGACTCCGGGGCTTTTGTTGCTCAAGCTTTTCAAACCTTGAAGATGGCCATGCACCACTCCTCAGCCTCCAGCTCCTTCCTCGAGCCACAAAGACCTTTGTCTTGGAATGTGATGCTCGAGGGAAAGGAATTGGCGTTGTCATTAAGCAAGAGGGTCCGGGCCTTTGGCTCCTACCAAAGCAACTATCCTAAAGAATCTGGGTAAATCAATCTAGGAAAAGGAAATGCTGGCTATTCTACATGTCGTTGAACTATGGCATCCTTATCTATTAATAGCAATGTTTTAAATTAAGACCACTCATCAAAGCCTCAAGTATTTTTGAAGCAACGCATTCCCTCGAGCAACAAAAAATGGGTAACTAAGCTATTTTGCTATGATTTATGAGATCATTTTACAAGAAAGGCAAAGAAAAAGTGGCTATGATGCACTTTCCGGCAAATATGAAGATGAAGGATCCCCTTTTTTCTTTCCTTCATTGTACGCGATTGGCTCCAAGTCATCGCCAGAATGGCTACAAGATCCCAAAGTTCAAGTACTCGATCCAACATTTGCGTCTATCACCCCGTGGAAAATTTTGGCTCCATGATGAGCCTGACACAGTTTGTATTTAAGTAAACAATCAAAGCTTAAATCCACTGCACTTTCTGAGGTTCATTCTACACCCACAATCCAGGCACCTGGCAATTCACCAAAAATCCCATGATGGTCAAACGCTTCTTTTTCTGTGGGATGGTAAGGAATAGGACATTCGTACTCACAATGTGATGTGTGTCAACGCAATAAGGGAGAAACGGTCAAATTGCTAATAATTACATCGCCCCGACTCCACCTCGCTATTTGGAAGGACATCTCGTGGATTTTTATTACGTGTTTACCCAAATCAAACAACCGGCCATCATGGTGGTAGTTGATCATTTTCCAAGTATGCTCATTTTAAGCTACTTCAACACCAAGCATAAATATCCACCTGCGGCTCAAATTTTCATGGATCGCCTGCTTCATGGTAGCGCCACACCTATTGTTTCTCGGGATCGCGAACCCAACTTTCACAAGTAATTTTTTGCAAGAGTCGCTCGCTGGGCACCCAATTGCATCTCAATACGACTTATCATCCCCGTGACCGGCTGGTCAAACGTATTGTCAACAAGTGTTCGGGAAACATATTTGAGGTGTTTTGCCTCTAATAAGAAAAATCAAGGCTCAATGGTTACCCCTAGTCGAATGGTGGTACAACACTTCATACCCATACAACTACACGCATGACTTCTTTGAAGCTAAGAGTATGGACGTAAGCCACCTTCGGGCTTCATACTTGCTCAGTTGTCTCAAGGTCCGTAGCGGTTGACCCACTTCATGTATTCGAGAGGCTACCCTGCACTTCAAAGAGAATTTGGTCATGACACGTAATCACATGAAGCAACAAGCATATCAAGGTCGCTTTTAGAATGTAAGCAATTTGAAGAAGGGGATCATGTTTCTTCACCGCGAACCTTACAAGAAGAATCTCAAGGTCGAAAGTGCATTTCGTCGGCTTATCCTGGACCTCCTTATGGTCCTTATACGCTCTCAAGCGTGGGGGACATGTGGCCTATTAGTTAGCTTTGCCTGGCCCTCATTCAAAGCTACATCCTATTTTTCATGTTTCACGTTTAAAGAAGGTGATTGGAACAAAGTACAAATTCAAACCAACCTTCCGAAGTTAGCCGAAGAAGGATCCATTTGGCTACAACTAAAGTAGCTTTTGAACCAATGTGATGTCCCTCGTGTCAAAGAACCATCAAGGGTGCTAGTTATTCCAAGATACAACTCCAACATATGCCATCTTAAACCTTCAAAGTACCATTCTCATAAAGAATTTCACATCTCAAGCCTGAGGACAAGGTCGCTTTTATGGGGAGGACATGCTAGGGTCCCAACCCACACATGTGTAGAATAATATATTTGATGTAATAAAGGTCAATACTAATAAGGCCCCTCGTAATAAAATAGAATAAGTCTGATGTAAGAAGACATAATAGAAGTTTCGCCTAAGGATCTTCCTCTAGATGCTTCTTTGATAGACATATTTAGTATAATAAGAGTCGAGGGTATGAGAACCTAGATTGGAGATTATTGTAATAGAGATCTCATTTGATTAGAGGTTGCCCCTAAGAGAGGCCCGTGGAACATTTTCGCCTCTAATCAAAGTGTTATTTCTATTGTTGCCCTTATATCATTCTCACATTGCGGGTGATTATTGGTGGTTATATTGCTGTTATTCTGCCATTTCTAGCATTTTATTTATGTTCTGCATACTTTTTATATCTGGTATATTACATATTCCCTTCCTTTGCTCAACAATCCTTAGGGGATATTCTTCCCTTTAGTACTCTTCAATGTAGGTGAAGGAGTCATATATATTGAATGTCTTTTGGGAATAGCCTGCAAAAATAACACTTGTCTCTCAAGCATCTAGTGAGTAGCAATTACAAGTGGGTGAAAGCTTCCTAACTTGTCCAACATCTATGCTCTCCTGCAACCATCTATCATTCATCCAAGGTCTGCAATTCCTCTTTCACAATGTTGATTTGGTCAATTTCCACATTGATTCATGGTTAGGAAGGGAGAATGCAACATGAGAAGTGTAGAGAATGAACATGACAAAGTGATAAAACGATGACAGTGAAAAAATTGAGGAAAATAATGTTTGACTTTCCTTCTAAAGGGAAAATGGTGTGCTCTTACATTTCCCCATAATGATTGTACTCAACTCATGCTCTAATAACCATACGAATAGACTTCCCCACCAATCTCTACATGCATTCATTAATGATTACCTTTATAAACCAGTGGAAGTGGATAACTTCCTTTAAAGCCCATGATGGAAAGAAATGAAATCATAGACAAAGAATGCTTTTACTAGATACCAATGTTTGCTTTTAAAAATACTTTAGATCCATACTTTGCTATTTAACTATATTTTAATAATGCTATGGTTCTCTATTAAACTTTTTTCTTTTGCGGTATAGTAAAGATCTCACATGGTTATCACATGCTTTCACCAACTACCAAAACATTGGATTGCTATCACATGCTTTCACTGATTACCAAAGTTTTTCCGAGCACATCACTCCAATCATTGTCCCTTTCCCTCCCTTCCTTCCCATGGTTCTTTTCTTCTACTCGTTATTCTTTTATTTTCTCCTACTTGTTATTCTACTTAAGCAAGCAAAAGAGGTAGGGACTAATTTGCGACTCTATGGCCCTCGTTATAATTACCAAGTGGCCTTATCATGTTCACATGATTGGGGTGACTTTTGCAAAGCCAAATAGTAAAAATACATAAAATTGGAATAAATTTCAAATGATTTAATATTAATGTTTATAAGTGTGCAAATTTGGTGAATTGGATTTAAGAAAAAGGGAAGTAAAGAACCTAAAGCTACTCTAAGATGAAGGAGGTAGCTCGAGGAGGAGCTTAAGAAAGGTGAAGAAAGAAGAGGTACAAATATACAACAACAAGCTTTACCAAAAGCTTGTGAAGAAGGATGAGAAGAGTAGTCTCTTTTAAAGTTTAAGATTGAGAAAAAAAACAAGTAGTACATGGTAATGAATATGTTGTGTGGGCAAACTCCAAGATCTATATTATAGAAGAGATTTAACATCTAGTGCTCTTTTGAAGGGCAATGTGATCCATTTATCTCTTTCTATCTGGTTGAATAATGGGGTAGAGAGATGGGAAGTCCTAGATGACAATAGATCGAGGGGTATGTGACATCTTATTTTAGAATGGAATAATCTCTCTAATGAAAACGACAATACACATCTATGGTTCATGCTGAATCTAAGATTTTAAAGTGGGAGATTCTCTAAATATCAATCACATTTACTATATAATTCAAATAGGTCGAGCAAGAGAAAATGCACTCGTTTTCCACTTTGGGTTACCTACTATAGAGATAAGGAATACTTTGGACATTGATCATGAAGTATGTGATGATCAATGTCCATCATTAGTTAGTGAGATCAAACCTTGAACTCCCAAAATGAGAGTGAAGGCCATGAGAGAGTTGACTCCTAAAATAACTCAAAATGATGATAAAATAGCTCTTGTTTCAGAGATGAGTGGAACAATAATAATAAGTAGATTGAAGGTGTGCATTTGTGTGCAAGGACACAAATACACACTTTTACCCCCCACCTCAAGAGACCCCCATCCTCTACCTTTACCCCCCACACTCCTTGCACACAAACAAAGAGCTTTACCCTCCACCACCACACCCTCCCCTCCTAGGGATGAAGATGTGCACAAATGCACACTTTCACCCTCAAGATTGTGGGTGGTCAAGGGTGAAATGTGCATTTGTACACATATGATGAAAGATTGATAATACTTTGATGAAAATAGTGTAAAAGAGTTGTAACCTCCACGTACCAAGAGTATCAATGATCATATAGAAAATGATATATATAGTAACCAATACTTAAAAATAACAAGTACGCATGGCATTGGCATGCGCAATACCTGCCGTGTTAGCTAGCCATAAGTCTTATGGGCTACATTGAATTTTTTTAGTACGAATTATGGGCCCCCAACTTTTGATAGTATATATAAAAAACAATAAATATTTATTACAACAACATTGGGGGAAGTGAAGGCAACAATAAAACTTCAAAGTTTTTGGCCAATAAGATATCAGATAAATGAGATTTAAAATTTAAAATTAATCATTATTTTTTAAAACTTTAGAACAAGGAGTATATATTTTATGGTCAACCACTAATATAAAAGTCAACCCTAACTCAACACTATATACCATGAGTATCGGTAGGTATAAAAAACACTTAAAATAAACACATGTGAAAACACATATAAGTCTTGGTCAAACCCTTTTAACCAAATTTGACCAATGACACTTCACTAAGCCTTGTTTTAATGGGCTACACTTACGATACACATATATCAAGCAAAAAAATATGAGAAACAACTCATGAAGTGGAAGATGAAAGGCAAGATAAAACACATGATAGAAAGATGTAGATTAATGACAATGATTTATTCCAACGGGAAAAAGCCAAAAGTTTTACTTTTTTTTTTTCAATTTGTATTAATGGAATCCACTCAATCTTTACCAAAATTATAATTTTAGATTGATAAATTTATTATTTTTTAATGTAAAATTAGATTTAACACCCTTAAATACCCCTATTGAAACAAGATTCTGCAATATCAACATTTGATATTTACAATTTCATTAACTCAAAATAATTCTAACTAGATTTCAATTTCACCTTATTTTTAACAATTAAAAAAGAATAAATTCATAAAACATTTAAATTATTACAAAACAAAATGTACGTTACAATAAGGTTTAAATGAAATGTGTAATATAACATAATACTAATAAATTAAAATAAAAGAAATTTGACACTTAAAAGTGAAAATAAATAAACTATAATAAAAAAGAGTCAATAATGAAAAATTATTTATTTTGAAACTCAGTTTTAAAACGGAATTTTTAAATTTAGATCCTTGTAATTATGAATACTAACATAATTTTTTTTTAAAAAATAAAGAAAAAAGATAATGAATATCAACATAAAAAAATTAAAAAATTAATGAAATGTGTAATATAACATAATACTAATAAATTAAAATAAAAGAAATTTGACACTTAAAAGTGAAAATAAATAAACTATAATAAAAAAGAGTCAATAATGAAAAATTATTTATTTTGAGACTCAGTTTTAAAACGGAATTTTTAAATTTAGATCCCTGTAATTATGAAT
Organism: Picea sitchensis; assembly: GCA_010110895.2. Classification (NCBI taxonomy): domain Eukaryota; kingdom Viridiplantae; phylum Streptophyta; class Pinopsida; order Pinales; family Pinaceae; genus Picea; species Picea sitchensis. The sequence goes on along the minus strand of SNQJ01S0054915.1, from coordinate 63,618 downwards.
ACTAACATAAATAAATTTTAAAAAATAAAGAAAAAATACAATGAATATCAACATAAAAAAATTAAAAAATTAAGAAAAAATTAAAATTTTATTATTTTATAAGCAATTCCAAATGTTACACCCGCATCAGAGAGAGCTGCCAAACCGATACCGATGTTAACAGGACACAGTACACTCCGGGTGAGCCAATGGGATAAGAAGTACTCTTTAGGGAATTGAATGAAAATTGAAAATATATTTAAATGCTCCGGAACTAAATGAAATGCGTTCATGTTCATACGTGGAATGGAACCTGGGACCTCGCGGAACTCAATAAACCCCAAAGCCCAGGTATGGCGGAAACCTGGCTCCGTGGATTACAATGTCGTGAAAAGCTTTACACCTTACTTTAAATGCGTCGAGCACAGATAAATATTTGCAGCGTTCGCGGTTTCAAATACCGAAACAGAAAATTCTCGGTCAGGTATGCAAAGAATCTCAGACCCTCTGCTGCAACTAAGTTTAAAGGCATTACGGAATTGCTGCCCTCAGAGATGGTACAAAATGCTTAAAATTTTACCCGAGAAGCAAAATTTTGTCAAAACAAAGAAATACATTGAAAGCCGTATACTGTGGCATGAACTACTGCCCAACAGAGAGGCCTTTGCTGCAAGACCGATGTTCCGCGAAAGAGTGAACAAGTTATCTGAAATCGGTTCGAAATTGCTTAATATTTCAGTCCATGGCAGTAAATTGCGGGAATTTAGTGGAATTGGCATGAGGCCGCCGAGATTGCTTTATATGACCGTGAAAAGAGAAGGATCATGTGAAAGAACGAGGAGGTTAAGAGAAACACGGATGAGTTTGCATATAACATCTTATATGGCCGTGGAATACTCTGAAAGAATAGATGATTTCCCTGAAATCGATATTGAACGGTCTAAAACGTTTACGAACGTGAACGGAGGCGAGTTTTTGGAGAATTTGAAGAAGCTTAGTGGAGTCCTAATGTCCGCTCCTAAATCTGATCTTCAAAGTGCGCTCGACAGCTGCAGAGTGAATATTTCCTCGGCTTTAGTGGAGAAGATATTGAAGAAGTTCAGCAATGGCGGAATGCTGTCGTACAGGTTCTTTAGGTGGGCTGAAAAACAGCAGGGGTACCGTCATAACGTTGAAGCATATGATACCATGGTAGATTCACTAGGAAAGATTAAGCAGTACAGACTTATGTGGAATTTGATAGACGAGATGAAGAGGCGCGGGATTTTGACACAGGAGACGTTTTCTTTGATTTTTCGAAGGTATGCAAGGGCCAAGAAGGTAAAGGAAGCCATTGATGCCTTTGAAAGGATGGGGAAATATGGTCTGAGCCCAGATTTGTCTGCGCTTAATAGCCTTCTCAGTGCTGTTAGCAAAAATAGGGCTGGTAAAGCAGCACAGGAAGTCTTTGATCAAGTGAAGGGAAAGAGTTTCCACCCCGATATAAAGACTTATAGTATTCTTCTGGAAGGCTGGGCAAACGAGCCAGATCTGGATAAAGCAGAGGATATTTTTGAGGAGATGAATAGAAAAGGATTCCAGCCAGATACAGTAGCCTATGGCATATTCATGAATGCTCTCTGCAAGGGAGGCAGGGTGGATGATGCCATTAATTTGTTTAGAGAAATGCAGAGCAGGGGATGCCATCCTAGCCCTCACACTTACAGCATTTTGATCCATGGGCTTGGTAATGATCGGCGTATAGATGAAGCCCTGATGTTTTTCCAGGAAATGAAGAGGAATGGGTGTGTGCCTGAGATTCATACTTACAATACACTGATTGGTGCCTTCTGTACCGTAGGGCAGTTTAAGAATGCATACGGCTTATTGGATGAGATGGAGCAGAGAGGTGTTGGTCGGAATGCGAGGACCTATAATGTCATCTTGCATTATCTGGTAAAGTTTGATCAAAGAGTACAGGCTTCCGAAGAGTTTTGGAAGATGATTGACTGTGGCTATGATCCTGACTTGAATACATACACTATGATGGTAAAGATGTTCTTCGAAGATGATGAACTGGACATAGCTCTGAAAGCTTGGAAGCATATGGTTTTGAAGGGTGTGTGTCCAGGCATGCATACCTACTGTGCTCTTATAAATGGGCTCTTGGAGAAAGATCGTTGGGAAGAAGCCTATGCTTCTTTTGAGGAGATGGTAGGGAAAGGGATCTGGCCTTCTTCCAGAACATACGATAAGATGAGGTATTGTCTTTTGAAAGTAGGCAGAGAGGATAGAGTAGTATATCTTTTAGGGAAAATGAGACAACTAAAGAAAGAGCGACAGGGAAGTTAGCTGTAAAGAAGGTTGACAAGATGTTAATTAATTGATAGAAAGAACTTTCAATGGTATCTAACAGAGCAAACTATAAGAATTGAGACATATCATATTTGAGAGGAGAAATATGCTCTCTTGTGCAAGCTTGATATGCATGTGTAAACATCAGAACACATCATCACAGATCGTTAGGCGCATCTTTTTCTCTTTGAGCAGTCTGGATTGTACAAGCAGCATCGAGTTTCTTTCCTTATCTAGCTCTAAATGAAGGCAAGGCATGATTGCTACCTCGGATCTTCATTGTGGTCAGCCCTTCGTGGCAGGCAGGCCACATCAGAAGAATAAGATTTAGGCAGGCGGCTAAATATTCTCTCTCCTGAAGAAAGAAAGCATGAATTGGATCAGGCAATCTCCGACATAATTGTCTTGAGAGGAATTTCGTTTTTTAGGTATAGAATTCATGATCAGATTAATTTGTTGGTCTTTTGAATGGACGCTTCTTGTGTATATTATGTGGTTGTCTTACTATTTCGTATTTCTTTTTAGGTTCAGTATATTGGCTATCATTTTGCGTATCAGCTTACTTATTCTACTTTAGTTTTGTGTTTTCTAGGTATGCTATTTTGGTCAATTTAGACCGATCTTATTATTTTGTACTTCCCGATGGTGGAACATGTCCCACTATTTGTGTATGCCTACCCTCAATTTTTTTAAGGATCAATTTAAATTGGATTTATAGTCATCACACTGCTATAAGTCTTCTTATTTGTCACCTATTTAATAGCTCTGTTGGTAATTGGTTATTTCTTTTAAAGATTTGCAAATTCAGGAAGCCAAAACTACTCTGTTAGTTCTTGTGTTGGTCTTCAACATAACCTGGTGTTTTGATTGTACAGTTTTTGATTGGAATTGAATCCTTGCCAAAATATCTTTGTAAACTTTATAATAAGCATAATTGTTTTTGGCAAAGTTGAGAAAATGTTCAAATTTCCTTTGAAAGTTGAAATGAACCATTGCGATGGTTGGCTTTCCAAGACAGCCTATTAAAAATGAAGGCTGTGATGAAGAAGAGCATTGAATGGATTTGAGAGGAGGAAATGAAGAAGGGCAGAGCAGTCTGCTTGATAATCGGAGGAGAAGAAGACATTGAGTCTGCCCCATGATGAGCGAAGATTGTTGTTGAGCCATGGCCATTTGCAAATTTCCTGCCAGTGAGTAACAATACACTAAATCTGTGTATAGCTCACCCTTTTGTAATCAATGTCCTGCTTAACAAAATCTCCAATTGACCTGGTTTTCTTTCCATTTAGGTTTCTAGGGAAAATATGGTGTCCACTGTGCCTTGAATGTTGGATATTTCTGTGTTTGTGAAAAAAAATCTGTGCGAGTTGGTGGAAGCTCTTATCTTTACTTAAATTGTTGTCTGTAGTGGAATTAATGGTTTAATGGTGAATTCCCATTGTGGTTCTAATTGTTTCACTTAGAATTTCGATTTCTGTTAGATTTTTAATGAATGCCAATAGCTCCGGAATGACCACCGTATGCATTAGTGTTGGGTTGTGCACAGCTCAGAATGGCTGTATCCCTCTTCCATAAGTCGTGCAATTGGTTTTGATTCGCCAGATTGTTAATTGAATGCAACATTGGTTGATTTATAGCACCCATAAACCCACATTAGTGAGTTCCCATTGGTTGCATCATTGGCTGTTGAATTGCATTTGCAAATGAGGGTCGTGTATGCACCACTAGATTGTAGAGTGCATTATTATTTGTGTTAACAGAATTGTAGAGATTGAGTAAGCACAACTGAAGTGGATAGGTTCATAGTTGACATTGGTTTTGGCTCTAAAAGCCATCAAGTTAATCTTTGAAGCCAATTTAAAATAGGGCTCATTCATGCTTGTTGGAGAATAGAAAATAGAGAAGCATGATCTCAGTAAAACTGTAATTGCACAAACTTTGAATTATAATTTTTTGTAAAGATCCGTGTTGATGAAACAGATAGGCCATAGGCCTGCCGTTTACTGATCATAAGGTATCAAAACATGTTTGTGAAAGACCTTGAAGTAGCTGCCATGGGCAATGCCTTGAAGAGGGAGAAGCTAGAAGAGTTGAGAGACTTCAATAGTTATAATAGATACAAGAGGAAAGTATGTATTGGAACAGAGAGCAAATGAGCTGAAAAAAGAACTTGCCAATTGCCAAGGCTCCTTCACCACCATGAGGGAAAAAATAGACAGGAGCAGATTGCAGCTCTTGCAATTGGAGGAGAAATTCACTTAGCTGGATAATTGGCAAGAGGAGAGGTTCATTGAAGTGATTGCTCAGCTATACTGGGATTTGATAGTGAAGGAAGAGCCATTGAAGGAGCTACAAGCAACTGTCCAAGAGACCAAGCAAGCCCCTTATGTTTCCACTATGGAAGCTAGCACAAGTTCAGCTCAAACCACCTTCGTCAAGGCAAGAGGAACTAAAAAATAAGCCATTCCCATGGAGGAAAAAGGCAGCTAGAAAAGGAGTGTGCAGGAGACACTTAAATCTACTAGTAGAGGCTTGGAAAAGGGTAGCAAAGAGATGATTCCGCCATCCAGATTCGCTCCAACTCTTGGGACACCAAGCAATCGAGTTGGTAAGCATCATCACAAACTGAAAAGATATGACATA
>SNQJ01S0054914.1:80692-102959 GCA_010110895.2 Picea sitchensis | reverse complement strand
ACGGTCAACAGAGGAAAAGGATTTGACCTCGTTTTCAGGAAATATCCCACTTATTTTGCAACAGTTTTTTGACTTGCTATCTTTAGTTGATTCGATCCATGTTTTTAGGATCAAACAACTTTTTTGTAATCTGATAAATATTAGAAAGGAACATGAACCAAGGGTTCGACCTTGGAGACTAGTTGAGACTATGTAACTCAGAGCTTCTCATTTCCATATGAAGTAAAACAAGTTTCTTTTTCCATACCTGTTCAGATTCCACATTCCTGTCTATTCTATATTTGCACTTGGATATTATTCATGTTGTTATGCTTGTCTAATGCTAGATAACTGTCATCTTATCGCTGCATTCATAAGTTTAGCTCTGTAAATATTTTTATGATTTTTGTAATCAGCCATTCATATATGTCTATATGTGATTCTGTTGGTATAAGAATTATTTCTTCATTCATCACTTATTTTCCAACTCCCTGAACATTTGTGGTTGAAAGCCTTGTCCATCTTGATGTGTTTATGCATGATTTGAGTGAAAATTGATCCAGTCATCCGACTTGTTCCAAATTCACACTTTATTTAGAAAATTACTTCAAAAAGAGTTAGTTACCAAGCATCTCCGACTTACATCCTAGGAGAGTTTCCTGGAGCGATAACACCTCTGATCAAACTCCCAAATAGGTTTAGTGACCTTCTGCTTTATTTATTTCAACTATGTTATGCACTGTGACTCTGACTTAGGATTCTTTAACTCTGCACTCAAAGAAGTCTTAATGTCATTTAGCGGTTTAGGTTGTCCAAGTCCTGAAGAAAACTTCATATACCATTTTAGAGCATGATCCCTCAAGGTAGTACTAAACTGGGTTCTCTTAATAGCTTCGTCAGTGACTTGCTTAATGGTTCAGATAGCTTCGCATAGGAACCAATGTTGGTCAGGATCTTCGGATCCATCTCCTCTAAATATAGGTAACCTCATTTCATCTACAATAGATCTTCTTGGGTTTCTCGATTGAGCATGTGCTAAACTGCTTGTAATAGTACTCTGATTTCTATGACTACTCTAGTTACTCTGGTTACTTAATGATGCTAAAACAACAAGATGAGTAATAGTACTTACTTCGACAGTAGGCATAATGCCTAAAGATTCTGGTTCTTCCCGATGAAGTTCTTCAGATCCCACTTCCTCTATTCTTGTGGACTCTAAATAAACTTCGTCTGTTAGTTTTGTTTCTTCCACACTATAGAATCCCCCATCTCCATAATTTTACTTAAATAGATTCGCAAGAGGAACCTCTCTGAATGATCTCCCACTGCGCATGTGTACAGCGTCTATGTCACTGTCACTATCTAAATTCTTGAACATTAGCTTCACTGTATCCTTAGGATATTCTTCTCATGCAATAACATTTTAATCTCTGTCTTCAATAAGTGTATAAACTTCCCTCTAGGTCCCTTAAAGAAATACCTCTCTTCTTGACTATACAATTCTACTCTGTCAATAGAAAAATCAGTAATATATCCTCCAATAGTGCTATCAAACCAGAGATCCACTTCTCTAGACACAACATTATCAACTCTCTTGACTTTCTTGATCAACGTTGTTGTCCAAACCACAGGTGGTCTAGATCTGATCTCAAACTGGGTATTTGCTAATCTGGCTAGCCACTCGTATAAATCCTTATGAAATCCTCCAAACAAAACCTTTTGTATGTCAGTAAAGATGTACCTTCCCAACCAATCTTTTGTACTAATGTTAGGATTCTTGTTCAGAGCTTCGACGAAGTACTTCTCTTATTCTTCTATTCACTTCTGAATTTCTATATTTGATGGAAACCACCTTGACATTCCCTCAATAAGATCTTGGTCCCACCAAAAGAACCATTTGTTGGCACAGGGGCAGACCCAGGGTTCAACTCTAACAATGCACCAACAAGCCCTAACTACTGGCCCTTTCGACAACACCTACGAAGCAAATGCAGTCTCACCCAAAGTAGGAATAGGGGGTTGCAGGACACAGGTGTCTACAACCAAAGGGAATTCAAAGTGATTCCAAAACACAACGCAATGATCTAGATATTCTTTAACACCTTTATACTTGTTTTGCGAAGTTATATCTATGATCTAACACAACAATGCAGTAATTGTATAACAGATAACAAATAATACAGCTTAAACCACAAAGACAATAAGATATACATGGTTCACCCTCTCCCTAAGGCTACATCCACAGAACTGTGTTTCTTAATTTATTAGATGAAAACATATAGTTCTATATGTGCACTTAGCTGCAAATATTCTCTCTTTCTCTCCTTCTCTTCCCTACTTGCGCACCCAACTGAAGATCTAGAATACAGACTCAATACAGTTCTCAACAAAAACAATAATCAACCATGAAAATCAACCATAATAATATGAATGAACCCCCTCCTAGGTCCTCTAGACATTTATTTATACATTACATGACTCTCAAACAACCGTATACTGACGCCTAGGTGTCAAAAACCTAGATCAAAAACTCTAGGTGTGGAAACCCTAGGTCCACTTGACCCGCATTTTCATGGCTTCCCCAGCCTATCCTTCCTCCTTTTCCACAAGGTGCTCCAAGGTATCTGTTGGTATTTTCTTCCACTTGCTTAGGTGTCCACAATTAATATTCTTTGCTTCTTTATCTTCCTTGATCTTCTCTTCCAATGGCTATATTTTCCTTTACTTCACTCCTTCTTTTCTTCTTCTTTACCCACTTCGACCCTTACTCAGTTTATGTTCATTCCATGCAGTTCTCACTTTTCCTTTCTTCCTTAATTTTCACTTCCTTACATAACCAAGGGTCAAAAACCTGACCCCTTTGGAGGACATACCTACTATCTATTTGAGGACATGTGGCTTTCTTTTGACTTGGAGAGGGTTATTCCATGTATTATGGAGGTAACTTGCATGATATGAGGATGTACTCTTAATCTTATATGAGGACTTTGGAGCACATTTGGAGGATCCATCACCTTCTTTGGAGCATTTTTACATCACATGTGTGGTCATCTCTAGGTTTGAGGCTAGACGTTGGGTTGGTTGATAACTTTTCTTCCTTAGAGGATGATTTTACCATGATTTGAGGCTTATTTCTTGCATTTGAGAGATATGTTGAGGATTTTTCACCCTAGTTTACCTCAATTATGTTGGACAACCTCCTCTCTTGGATGGTTTATTGTACATGTGGCACATTTTACTTGTATTTTGATTTAGTCTCCTTTACTTTATGGATGACAAGTCACTTTTTGTAATTCTCATAGGTTAGATTTTAGGAGATAGAAAATAATAAAGAATGAGAAGGATGTAGAATCATCCTATATAAATAAAGGCTCTTGTCTCATTCCAAATTGTTTTTTTTTGTTGGCTAATTCATTTTTAGAACACAATTTTGTTGAAGATCTACCCCACGGATCAGGCACAACAATGACCACTACATCCGTTAAGATGGAAATATTTGGGTAGGAATTCAATTTAACCTACAAATATTTGAATAATCCACACACATTTACTTCCCTTGACTCCATTAATATAGGTGGACATTGGTTGTCATCCACATCTTCCACTGAATCAATATAACTCTCCATGTTGGTGGTTACTTTTATCTATAGTTTTTCAGGTCCTAAACTTCTAAGGTCGTTTTGAGGCCTTAAGTGATATTTTTTGTCCATTCGAGGACCTGGGGTGGCCATGGATTTCTTTAACCTACCAAAAATTGTACTTTTAATTTATATATTTTCAACAAGCTACTATGCGCCCCAAATGGAGATTGTATGCAAAATGTGTGCCCTCGAGAAGTTGACATATCAACTAGACACCTCAAGGCCCATAATCTTTTTGGCGCTTCATCTCCTATAGGTAGGGTTTTGGATATTTAAAGTTTTTTCCTCCTAGGGTTTAGTACTTTATGCTAAAGGTCATTTTGTCCTCTTGTAATGTCTTCATGTGAATGAGCATATTCGACACCTATCTCTTTAGAGATAAGCTACCACCATTCTAGCTAGTTTGTATTGCTTTGCATTTTACAGTATTTTTCTATTTCATTCATTAATAGAATTTGGGTTTCATCATATTATTTTGATCTTTGCAATATATATGTCTGTGTGTTTCTATTCATATTATTTCCTTTCATTTGTTTCTCTATACAATCTAGATCAGTGGTATTAGAGTAAAATTATCTTTGTTGTTTCTCAATGCAATTGTCCCCGACGAGGTCAGGGTATAGAGAGTTGGGTCTCAAGATAATTTCACTTGGGGAAGACCTCTCTCACTAGACCAAGAAAAATTTCATGGAATAAGAAAAGAGACATGACGAAGTAGGAGATCCTTTCAATTTGATGCTCAAGGAAGCCCTCACGTGACAAAGGAATGATACGATGGGAAATTTCTCCTAGATCCTTTAACGTTTGTCAATGACAATTGAGGAATCTTCAACAATAAGTCATTTCAAAGGTGGGACACCCTTCAAGACACAATTTAAATTTGATATTTCTTTATTTGAAGGCCATATAGATGCATATGCTTTGGAGAAATGGTTAAATATGTTAGAGGATTATTACTCTCTTTAAAAAAAAAATGACATCGAAAATATCACCTTCTCTCTCCTTAAATCCATACCTCGTGTCAAATATTGGTGGGAAATTAGTTGGGAGAGATATAATGAAGATGATTCTAAAACATTTAGGACAAAACCCACTTAAGAGGCCTTTTTTTATTCCCTCAAGGAGGAATTCTACCTATTGGAAATTGTGATGAATAGTACACAAGATGGACAAATATGTGTCAGGAGAGAGACCAAACCATGCCAAACCACACCAATATCTTCAATACCTTGCAATCAAATCTATGTATCAGGGACTCCAAGAGGCACCTAGTTTGGGAGTATCATAGTTCCCTACACAAGTACATCCAAACATAGATAGATTTCTGAGACATCTCCTCACTAGGAGTCGCTTATTGATATGCTATCAAAATAAATAAAACTTTAAGTAGAGGAATAAGTAGGAGTTTGGGTCTGAAAATCCACTGCAATAGAATCATGGTAAGGGTGGACCTAAATCATGGAATAAAGGAAAGACAAAGGAGAGGCAACCTCAATACAACTAGTCCAAGCCATAGGCAAAGAAGGGTAATGGAAAGTCAAAGAAGGAAATTGGAAAGTGGTGTGAGTTCCACAAAATATTATGGCAAAGAATTGATGAATGTCACTTGAAACAATCAGTTTTGGTTGAGCTGAAAGAAAAAGAATCAGAATCTGGATTATACTATGATTCATAGTAGGATAAGGGAAAGTGGATCATTGATACAAAACCTAATGCTACCTTTGCAACTACAAAGATCGAACCAGAAGAGTTAGAGGTGCCTTAGGAGGGGGAAAGACTCTTATATTCACAAATGTGGGTGAAGGGGACTCCACTACACTTCAATTTTGACAATGGTAGAAAAAATAACTTGATCTCGACCAAGGTCATCAAGAGATTGAAGTTTCTGACAACACCACACCCCCAACCATACACCATCAATTGGTTAATCCAAGGATGAGACCTTTGTTTCAACCAACAATTATGCCTATCCTATGGAATTAATCCCTTCAAAGATGGGGTATTGTATGATGTTTACCCACTTGAATTTTTTGATGTTCTTTTAGGAAAACCCTATATGTGGAAACCCATTATATTTATGAGTTCATGCCTCACACTATCATTGTTACTTTTGGAATCTAGCTCTATAGTGTACCAAAGGTAGTCTCAACTAATGCAATCTCCTTGATATTGGAAAAGCAGTTTCAAAAGGCAATCTCCGAGACAGGAAAATTTGTCCTCTTCATGGTTCGGTCGAAAGGTGAGCAAAGGTCACTATGATCGCCACCACCTCAACATGGTGCCTCTCTACATAGAAAAATTAGGTGGAAATGTTGTAGAGGAATACAGGGATATCTTCGCTTCACCTGCAAGGGTGCCTCTACATTTCCATGTTAAAAATTCAATGTACTTGATACCTAGTTCTTATTTACATAATGGCCCAATATACAGATTTTCTCTTCCAAAGAATGAAGTAATAAAATATTAAATCTATGATCTCATCCAAAAGGGCCACTATCAAAAAGGGAAGAGACATGGCATGTAGAAGAAGGATGGGACATGGTGACTCTATATTGATTATATATCACTAAACAAAATCACATTTAAGAACCGATACCTGATCCCCTGAATTGATAATCTTATTAATCAACTTAAGGGTGTGAAGTTATTTAGTAATATTGATCTAAATTCAATCTCCCACTAGGTCTTGATTAAAAAAAATGATGTATGGAAGATCGCCTTCATGTTAAGGTTTAATCTATTATTAGGTTTATTTTCATTTCACTAGATAACAATAGCATAGATAGGATCACTGAGAAATACACAATCACAAGAGACACAGCATTTATCCCGGGAAACCCTCATGGGGGAGAAAACCCAACAAAAACTTCCTTAATATAGATATCCAATACAATGTCAAGAGATAACTCAAAAAAATACAGAAAGTCCTCTCCCAATAATGTGCCTCTCTCTCTCTTCCTTATTCTCCAACTGCATATCTGAACTTGTTCTTTGATGAACAAGTGAGTGTGTGTCCAAATGAGGCACTAGCCTCTTTATTTATACAATCTGGCATGTGTGGACAGAGGTGTCTTTTCACTGGAAGGGTCGACTTCTTATTCTAGGTGGTTATAACCACCTTTAATATATTATGGGGCCAACTTCTCATTATTCCTATTACAATTAGGTTTTGACCAATCCACAAAAGGGGATTTGGTCATTTACAATACTTGACATGATCAATCCGCAAAAATGGATTGATCTATTGAATAATACATAAATAATAATTAGAATACTCTTTACAGTTACAATATTTCAACACTCCCCCTTAACAAGAAGGGTATTCTACAACAGCATCAGGTGAGAGAAAGGACATCATCATCAACAACATCTTGGAACACTGACTGGTGTATCTATAAATCATCAAAAGTTTTTCTCATCATCAACATCGTCATTCTCAATGAAGATCTAGAATGACATCATCATCTGCATCAACATGCATTAGTATGAAACTAATACATCATCATCACAACACGAGGCTGGTCACATCATCACAGCATGAGGCTGGCACATCATCACAGCACGAGGTTGGTACATCATCACAGCACGAGGCTGGCACATCATCACAGCATGAGGATGGCACATCATCAAATCAATTAAGATGGTACGTCATCACAACAATTAATTTGGCACATCATCACAACAATTAAGATGGCACATCATCACGACAATTAAGTTGGCACATCATCACAACAATTAAGATGGCGCATCATCACAACAATTAATCTGGCACATCATCGCATCAATTAATTTGGCACATCATCATAGAAATTAAGATGGCACATCATCACAACAATTAAGTTGGCACATCATCACAAAAATTAAGCTGGAATCACCACACAACAATTAAGATGGAATCACAGCACATCAATTAAGATGGAAACACCACACAACAATTAAGCTAGAATCACAACACAACAATTAAGATGGAAACACCACACAACAATTAAGATGGAATCACAACACATCAATTAAGCTGGAAACACCACATAGCAATTAAGCTAGAATCACAACACTACTCCCCCTTTCAAGGGAGGTCCTTTTGGACTATACCAAGATTATCTAGAAAGTGCTCAAAATTTACATGAGATAGAGGTTTGGTCAACACATCAACAACCTGTTCATTCATGATAACATATTGGAGCTTTATGGCTCCTCTCTGCACCATGTCATGGATGTAATGATATTGGATCTCTATGTGTTTTGACTTGTCATGGAATACAAGATTCTCTGTCATCTTTATGTAGCTCTGGTTATCACATAGGATCATGGTTTCTTCCATCTCTAGGTCAAATAGACCAGTCAACAACTTACAAATCCATATGGCTTCACAACTGGCAAAACACGTAGCAATGTATTATGCTTCTGTTGTACTGAGAGCAATGCTTGATTTCTTCCTACTCTTCCATGAGATCATGGCTGACCCCAAACTGAAACAACATCCTAAATTTCTCTTCCTGTCAGAGGCACTTCCATCCCAATTTGAATCAGTGTACCCACTCAGTGTGAAATCATGATCTCCATCATAACTGATACCATAATATAATGTACCCTTAAGGTACCTCATCACATGTTTTGCAACAACTAGGTGAACATGTCTGGGTTCTACCAGAAATTGACTCAAGGTGTTCACAGCAAAACATATATCTAGTCTGGTGTTCTTCAGATACATCAACGATCCAATGATCTGTCTATACATCATGGCATCAATCAATTCTGACGAAGTGTCGACCAAAAGCTTCATCTTCGTTTCCATGGGTGTATTCATGGACTTACACTCCAACATATCAAATCTCTTCAATATTTCTACTGCATACTTCCCTTGGTTAAGGAATATTCTCTATGGTCTTTTCCATACCTCACGGCCTAAGAAATAATGCATTAGGCCAAGGTCTTTCATCTCAAATTCTACAATGAGCTTCCTCTTACATTCGGTGATGAGATTTTCTTTTCCATTTAAGAATAATTCATCCACATACAACAACAATATCACTGACCCATCATTCATAACCTTGAAGTAGAGGTTAGAATCTTCTTTACTCTTGGTAAATCCAAAGCTCATCAAAAAACTATCTATCCTTCCATACCAAGATCTAGGAGCTTGCTTCAACCCATACAGATCCTTCTTCAATTTGTATACATGAGTCTTTCTGTCTTCAACTTCAAATCCTTGAGGTTGTTCTATATACACTTCTTCTTCGATGACACCATTTAGGAAATTTTTCCTTACGTCCATTTGGTGTAACTTCCACTTCATCTTAGTTGCAAGGGCTATGATGGTTCTTATCGAAGTGTATCTGGCTATAGGAGAAAATGTCTCTTCRTTGTCAATGCCTTCCTTTTGGGAAACTCCACTAGCTACAAACCTTGCTTTATACTTCTCAATACTTCCATCAACAACATGTTTTATTTTGAAGAGCCATTTGGAAGATACCACATCCTTTCTCTTCAGTCTGGGAACTATTTCCCATACATCATTCTTTATTATGGATTGGTATTCTTCTGTCATGGTGTTTTCCCATTCTTTATTTTGAATGGCTTCTTCAATGCAGGTAGGCTCCTTCTCTAGGATATCACACATCAAAGACATATAACTGGAGAATGGCTTAGGTCACTTTATTTGTCTTGTGGTTCCTTCGAGAACACCATACTTCTCTCCATATTGAATAATATCCCTAGCCCAAGCAAGCTTGTATTATGGGAGATTGTCATCTGAGGAGGTTATTGAAATTCTATTATGTCATGATCTTCTAGAATTTCTTCATCAGGGGAAGCTATGACTTCCCTAACTGGTTATGCAACTCTCGAAACCTCCCTCACTAGTTCTACAACTCTAGGAGCTACAGGTTCCTCTTCATATACTTCTTCAAGTTGGCATCTTCTTGATTTCTTTAGTATTACATCTTCATCAAAGGTCACATCCTTGTTTATATCAATATGATGGTGACCTGGTATATAAACTTTGAAGGCCTTGGATACCTCCCAGTATCCAACAAATATTTTCTTCTTTCCTGAAGGGTCTAGCTTGTGTCTCTTCTATTTTGTAATATGTACAAATACTGGGCAACTAAATATTTTGAGATGGCTTACTTCTGGCTTCTTTCCAGAGAACTTCTCTTCTGAGGTCTTCAACCCAAGTGCACTATGGGAAAATCGGTTTTGTACATATACTATTGTTTTTGTTACTTCTTCCCATAAGCACATTGGAAGATATTTATCATGGATCATGGTCTTCACTGCTTCCATTATCGTTCTATTCTTTCTTTCTGCTACACCATTTTGTTGAAGATTGTAGGGAGTGGTGAGCTCCTTCTTGATCCCAACATATTTGCAATAGTTTATAAACTCTTTTGAGGTGTATTCTCCTCCATTATCTGACCTAGGTATCTTGATATTTCTTTCAAAAAGATTCTCTATCAAGGCTTTGAATTCCTTGAATTTACTGAACACTTCATCTTTTGATTTCAAAAAGTAAACCCAGGTTTTACAAGAATAATCATAAATAAAAGATACATAGTATACATACCCACTGATGGAGGATGATGGCATTGGGCCACATACGTCTGAGTGAATGAGTTCTAAGACTCCGTCTTCTTTACTATCTCTCTTCGGAAAAGGGTTCTTGATGGTCTTCCCTTGTGCACATCCATTGCACACACCTTCATGGTAAACCTTGAGTTCTGGTAGACCTGTGACTACCTTGCATACATAGGATAATTCCTTGTAGTTGATGTGTGCTAATATTCTATGCCAAAGTTCACTTGGATTCTCAATGGCGTGGGTCATGGTTGCTTATGAGTGACCCTTTTGATTATACAAGCCACCTTCTTCTTTTCCAATGACGATTGATTCTTTCATGGATTTTCCTTTAGCCCTCATAATAACTTCTCCATCTATAAAGGAAATTGTGAAGCCTTTATTTTCTAAAGATGATATGGAGAGTAGGTTCTTTGTCAACCCTGGTACATAGAGTACATCCTTCATATTCATTGGAGTCCCTGAGTTAAGATTGTAGTTTGATTCTCCTACTCCCTTGATGGGATATTGGTAATCATCTCCAAGTGTAACTTTTTGAGAAAACTTCTTTTCTAAAAGGAAAAAGAGAATATCTCTTTGACCTATTATGTTCTTGGAAGAACCACTATCAATGAGCCAAGTGTCCTCTCTAGGTGATATTTATTCTGAGAGGGCCGAGATTAAGACATAGTCTTCAATTCGTTCTTTTATCATATTTTTGGGCGGCTCTTCATCTTCAACTGCATGGGCATGGTGCCTCTTATTTTTCCTCTTGTATTCTTCTCATCTAGCTAGACAATGTCTTGCAATATGTCCCATATTGTCACAATGGTAGCATTGGTAAGATGAGAAGTCACTTTCTTTTCTTTGTCCTTTCTTCTGGAATCTCTTACGTTGAGATTCTTTATGTATGAATTTGTTTTGGGGGTAGAGACTCTTTATGAGTTTCTTTCGGGAAGTAAGACTTATTTCTTCCTCCTTTAGTGTGAGTATATAGGGCTTGATATTAATCTCTTGATAATAAATATTCTCGGTTAGCTACTCTCGATTCTTCTTGAATACATTCTTCTCAAAGACCGTCAAATTTTAGTTTCTCTTTTTTGGCACAAATAGTTTGGATGAATCCATCCTAAGGTCTTGTGAGACCATTTCTTGGCAGTACTGGTTGTCTGGGCATATCCTATCAGTTCTAGTTGGTCCATATACTTTTTAAGCTGGGATTATGAGTTTGTATTTGTCTATAGTATCTCCAATAGATTCTAGTTGTTGTTTGAATTGAGATATTCTGGAGAAATATTCCTGGATCGCTTCTCCTTTCTGCATCCTTGTATTCTTGAGTTGATTTCTTAGATTCATATTCCAGTTTATGTTCTTTCCTTCATATAATCTGGTTAGGGCATCGGACATTTATTTTGGAGTCTTCATTGAAGACACTTGAGGAATCAAGTGATATTTGATAGAATCTGCAATGATTCTTTTAGCCCTAAGCGTGTCCTTTTGGTGTTGTGCTTTATCTGCAGCACTGTTGGGTTCTGGTACTTCTTCTTTGATGAATCTTTCTAGGTCATTCTCTTCAAGAATGCGTCCAATCCTATAATTCTAGGCATGAAAGTTTTCCACACCTTCTAGATTGTCAACAATCTTAGTTCTTGCAGACATCTTTTACCTGGAGCTAGGAAAATGACCAAAAAAATGAAAATGCTCAAAATTGAATTATGAACTTACCAGGAGGTGTGCTTGGCTTAGGCGAGTAGTCTGGTGTGGTTAGATTTCAGAAAATCCAACTTTTACCCCTTCAAACTTGATCAACAGATTTTTGGATTGGTGCTTCTATTTTTCTAGTATTCTGGTACTTCTGGTACTTCTGGTACTCTGGTTTTCTGGTACTTCTAGTACTTTTTGAAAACTAGGGTTTCACATTCCAGGAGATATAGCCACTGAAAATTTGCGTTGAGGATGCCAAAGTGATCCTCAAATAAGGGCACAATTCTCTAGATGGTTTTGGGGCTGAAATACTTCTCCAATAAAAATCCCTAATTTGGATATATGACAACAGTGATGTTTTTCACTTTCTCTTGTGAAAGATGCTCTCTTCAGCTTAGCTCTAATAACATGTTAAGAATTAAGATATTATTAGGTTTCTTTTCATTTCACAAGATAACAATAGCATAGATAGGATCACTGAGAAATACACAATCACAAGAGACACATCATTTATCTTGGGAAACCCTCATGGGGGAGAAAACCTAGCAAAAACTTCCTTAATATAGATAGCCAATAAAATTCCAATAGATAACTCAAACAAATATAGAAATTCCTCTCCTAAGAATTTGCCTCTCTCTCCCTTCCTTCTTCTCCAACTACAGCTCCAAACTTGTGCTCTAATGAACAAGTGAGTGTGTGTCCAAATGAGGTGCTAGCCTCTTCATTTATACAATATGACACATGTGGACGAAGGTGTCTTTTCACTGGCAGGGCCGACTTATTATTATGGGTGGTTATAACCACCTTTAATATATTATGGGGCCAACTTCTCAGTCTACCTATTACAATTAGGGTTTGACCAATATGCAAAAGGGGATTTGGTCATTTACAATACTCGACATGAACAATCTGTAAAAGGGGATTGATCTATTGAATAATACATCAATAATAATTAGAATACTCTTTGTAGTTGGAATATTTCAACACTTCAAGTATAAAGAATGCCTTTTTGATTGGTTGGTATTTCCTTTTGGATTGACTAGTACTCCGATAGAATTCAAGAGGATGATGGATGACATATTGAAATTGTTCACAAATGATTTTATGGTCCTATATTTGGATGAAATCCTCATCTTTAAAAGAACTTGGGAAAAAAATTGTAGCACATTCAGTAGATCGTGAGCACTCTTTGGAAACACAAGTTATACACCAATCTAGAGGAGTTCTCGTTTAGCATGCAAAGAATTTAGCACCTAGGATACAATGAGGATCAACATGGGGTGCATGTGGACCCAACCAAGATCCAATTCATTCACGATTGGTCAACCCTGATGACTCTAATAGATCTCTACAACTTCTTGGGCCTTTCCAACTTCTACAGTAGATTTGTGTTGGGGTTTTCTTATATTGCTTGGTCCTTAAGCCAAGTGACCAAAGGTGGATCTAAAGCCAAGTTTTCCTAGTATGAGCCATAATAGAAATCATTTGAGGATATGAAACGAAACCTCTCCTTGACACCATTCCTCACTCTACTAGACCTACAACATCCATTCGATATTGAGACAGATTCCTTTGACTATGTTATTTGTGTAGTCCTCACTTAGCATGAACTTCCAGTGGTTTATCACAACGATACACTTTATGATACTATTCACAAGTGTCCCACCTATGACAAGGAGATATAGTCCATTGTGAAAGCATGTCGACAGTGGAAGCATTATATTCTGGGAAAGGAAACAATCATCTGCATTAATCAAAAGTATTTTCAATTCATGTAGACACAAGGAAAATTACCGAATGATTTCCATCAGAAGTGGCGCACGTAATTAATTCTACTTAAATAGTAAGTACAAAAAGGGCAGCACAAACTGTGTTGTATACTACCTCAACTGACCCCCAATTATGGCACTAACCATAGTTCTTGACTCCTATGGGAACAAGACCTCTGATTGGCCCCAATTGTACAACAACAACCCTGAGTTCACTACTACATATGATACACTAAGCATAGGTAAAGAAGTTCCAAACTTTCACTGATAAGGTGTATTTTTGTTCTATATGGACCATTTGTGTGTTCCTTCAAGAAAGCATGCAAATCTAATTTGGGAGGCACATTATAGTCAGGTGGGAGGAAACTTTAGTGTGGAGAATATAGTAGCATTGTTTCATAAGTATTTCTACTAGGAAAAACTCTGACATGATATTATTAGGTATATCAGATTGTGCATTGCATGTTACATTTCTATATATATCATTAAGAATAATGGGTTGTACACTCCTCTACCTACCCTAGACAATCCTTGGGAGTCAGTCTCCATGGATTACATGTCAATTTTTCTCTCCGCCAAGCATGGTAATGATTGGGTCTTTGTGGTTTTCAATCGATTCTCTAAGATGGTCATGTTGTCACCATGTAACAAGAGTATCATAGTCAAATCCACTACTAAGATCTTATTTGAGTGTGTTTGGATCCATTTTGGGGATACCATAGACCGTTTTTTCAGATAGGGATAATAGGTTCCTCAATACCTTTTGGTCTAGCTTATGGTCTCTGATGGACACCAAGATGACCAAATTGACTTCCTTCCACCCCTAAACAAATGGACAAGCAAAACTGGTAAATAGGATGATTGTGCATATCTTGTGCATGTACAAATCCAATCATCCACACACATGATATGAGAGCCTTCCACATGTTCAAGATAACTACAATATATCCCTCCACATCTATATCAACCACAATCCTTTCTATTTGTTCTTAGGGTTCCAAACATTGGCCCCCATTGATGTAGCTCTAACCATTGCATCTTCATAGGAAGAATCCTCCCATGCTTAGACAGAAGCAGATAGAGCGGCCAATTTTTTTTTATAGATCCAACACATCCAACAATAGGTTCATGATATCCTACATAAAACAAATGCCAAGTGTTAGCGATATTTTTTTTCCTACAATTAAATGAAATTTGGTTGAATTTATAAGGCCAAGAATGGACGCATTAGCAGTAGAAAGTTGAGCTTCAGGATCCTCTGCACAACTCAAATTCAAATTTTCCTAAGGTAGAATTAATAAACAACAAGAAAATCCACGCCCTTGTGTGCATAAGGACAAAATTAATCCCTCAAAGTTTTTCGTACTCCAAAAGGGGCTTGTAACAATACAAAAGGTTCATATCACTATTGGTGAGGAAGATTATCACAAGAATGCGACATAAAAATATATCTCTAAAAGTTTCCCATACCTCGAAAGATTTGAAGTTCGGATTGCATCGTGCATTTGCCCTTTTAGATAAACAATTGTCAGAGTTACCCATCGGAATCATCTCAAAATATATCACATGGACCACTCTGATGAAACACCTCTTATCAACAACCCAAATTTAAGTAAGTGTGCCCCCAATCAATGGTCAAGATATGATATTAGATCTCGCAACCTCCTGGAAATATGTCACGTCATCCTACCAGCAAATCACTATTAGGGACAATCAGGGGTGACACATGGACATGTGGAACCTGTCAGATGCATAGGTAAAAATATCAAATCCAGGTGACATGTGTCTTACTCCCTTACCACATGAGTGCCAACGAAAAGTCACCACGTGTTCAAGGTGGCGTCAACATGACAAATTTTCCCTTAGCCAAATTTTTCTTTCAACCATGGTAAGATCAATGACCCCCAGTGATTCTCATACTATCGATGGATGGTCCAGATATAATCCTGCCCGTGGTTCCATATCGACGATCGTCGGAGTCCCTCTAGGGAACTCACTCTTAACTAGTCTGAATGAGGCACTTGCGATCAACGGTTCAGATCCAATCCTATATGTGGCACCATATCGATGGTCATCGAAGTTACTTCGTCGAAGTCCCTCTCGGGACCTCACTCTTAACCACTCTGAATGAGGCACCTGCGATCAACGGTCCAAATATGATATTGTATGTAGCTCAAGATGAACATTAAATATGAGGTCTCAGACCTTTCTCAAGTGGGTTTGATCAATTATCCATATCTACTCCCAGGTATCAAATCCTCTCTTCCATGTGCAACGCCATCTTGCCAGCGGAGCACTCTTAGGGACAATCAGAGAATGCCATGTGGAAAAGTGGAACCCTCCAGATGCACAGGTCAACACATAAAAATTAGGTGACATGTGTTCCATATGTTTTCCACATCAGTGCTAGTGCAAAACAATGAGAAGGTGCCACGGATCCAGGGTTAAATCAGTGCAATAATGTGCATGCTCTAGCTGATTTTTTTCTCTTGGTCGAGCTATATTGACGACCCTCATGTGTCATCGAACTACCCCTTACAAATCAATATTGACGATTGAGATACAGTCTTGGAGTCCCCTCATCAGATTTATGTTTGAATTCCAGACCCATACCCCTCCGATGGGATCCTCTGATGGATGAACCAAATCTTCTCTCAAGCCTTTTTCAAGTAAGACCAATCAATCGTCTAGATCTTCTCTCGAGCCTCATAAGAATCTGGGTCAGGTATCATGTTTTCCCTCCAGTGGATCCCTGTCAAAGCCAATCAATGAATGCCACATGGACACGAGGAACCCACCAAATGCATAGGTCAAAACACAAAAAATGGGTGACACGTGTCTCGTTCTACTACTTCAGTGCCATCATGGGCCAATAGAAAATTGCCACGTATTCGAGGTTACATCATCATGATCAGGTTAATGACTTATCCATTTCAATATTTTAGTCGATCCCAGATCAACGAATCTCCTTGTTTCGATGAAATATTAACAGTGGATATCATTGTGGATGTCGTTGTTGGTGAAACGTGATGAACTTCCCTTGACGTAATTTATTCCTAATTTTCTGGATGATGACATCGTTAAAGAAGAGTCAGGTTTAGTCAATTAACGAAGCAAATATTATCATGTTCCAAATCAACGGTCTAGTTTTAATTTTTTATTTAAAGGTATATCAGGCTCATCAGTCCACATATCAATGGCCCAGATTTAATTAGATATGTGATGGAGAGCTCATAGTCAATCCAAGATGGACGACCCATATTTGATCACAGATATTCTCAGATCTTCGACACCTTAATCGTTGATACACTAAGCTTCATGGTTGTTTTCCTGAAGGCATGAATTCATGTGTTTAAAGATCAATTGTCAAGATTGTTCATTGATTTTGATCTGATAGTTGTTGAGTCTCACGCCTATGAAAATTTGATTTCGAGCTCCCAACAATAGAAGAAATGATTACAGAAAATATTCAGGGACAAGGCTCGAGTGGATATTTTTTCTTGCAAATCTCCAGATGCTCCATGATCTCAGCATAATCGATTTGAGCAAGTTAAAGTAATTCATATAGTTTTACCAGAGAGAAACCATGGCAGAATCAATAATATGGAAATGGTTTCAAGAAGTTGGAAGTGGTTTCAAGAAGCAGTTTTAGGGTATGAGCGAGAGGAATAAAAGGAAATGAAAGCACCCATTGTTAGGGTTGTCACTTTAGGGAATTGAATAGTTTCTTAGAACCATATTTGTTTGACACGAAACCTTGAGAACATTTAGTTGATAAATGGAGCAATTAGCCAGAGATTCACCCCCTACATTTAAGTTTTTTGTCTGTAATTCTTCTATTGTGTTTGTTTTCTTTTAAAGGATATCCTCCCATTTTTTCTTTCTTGTATCATATCTAATTTATAAAATCTCATAAAATAGGTATTATTCATGTCTAGTGTTATTGTATGATGTCTGGTAATTCCACATAAGTCATTTCATCTCAATGAATGACCATTTCTTTTCATTTTCTTTATGCATTTGAATGATATGCAGAGGGTACCTCCTTGAATTTGAGTGTATGAAGATGTTAATTGTTTGAAGAATGTTTTATTGATTTGTATACACATGTTGTATATGTTGAATTCTTAATTTCTCATCACGTTGTTCTATTTCCATAAGCTATAGGATTCATTCTTAGTAGTGCCTTGTATGTTTATCTTTTTTTCTTCCAATTCATCACTTCATTCTCCTTTTAAATCTTGATTGTATGAAAAACTCGTAGAAATATGCCTCTGATAGTTGATAGAATTTGTCATATGAGTTGATATTGTTTAAGGTACTACAATTTTAGAAGAGAAAGAGAGATAGAGGGAAAAACTTCCCAAATATTGCATAATTACCTTACTGCAAATATAGCCTTAAGATTCATCCAGAGTCTTGGCCCCTGGTGTTATAGGATTAATCGGTAAATGTGGACATAAATAGATCTTCCTAGATCCACCCGGAACTAGAACAAAACAGAACATAATGTGATGCTTTCCCTAAGCTCTAACTATTGAGTTTACTAATTAACAAGAGATAGACAACATACCATTTAAATGTCATTTCCTCTCACCATTTCCATCTTAGCTCCACTCTAGTGCTCCTGTGATATTGAATCTGCAAGGGAACACAAGACAACCAAAGTGAAAGCAATACAATAAACTCAACAAGAACCTATGTATGTGATCAAGGAATCATACAATGAAACAAGACAAGTTTTATGGGAAAGAAACATATCATTGTATCATATTAAAATTAAAGTGGAGATTACAACAAAAGCCTTGATGTCACAAGGTCCCCTTTCGAAGGCCCTTTTCTCCAACACACACATTTTCTCCAACCTTGAATGAAGAAGATCCACAATGACTTGATGAACTGAAATGAATCTCTCAAGTATGAGCTGAAGTAGAATTCCTCATCCAATTCTTAGCATATTGAACCTTAGTATTTTCCATGAGAGATCCCTCTTTATATAGTGTGAAAGAGATATGGTTGAGGATATTAGGATGATCCCACTAAATCAAATAAGTGAGTAATATCCAAATCGTTCAGAGGCCACCTCATGTTCTAGAAGATCCCCTTCTAGAACATTCGTGAAACTTGACCTTTTCTTATCTTTTGACATCGTTGCACCCTAGGTATAGTGCATCCTGTAGAGACATCATAGCCTAGATTTAGAGAAAAGGGAGATGATCATGCATCATCTCACCCTACGTATAGTGAATCCTGCGACGACTTTCCTTAATAGGGTTTTTGAGAAGTGAAAGCTAGTCACTTTTCTCATGGAGAAAGAATCTTTTTGGGAAAATGAACACATGTTGTCAATGGATCACTGGGGTGACCAAAATAATGCATAATTCCCCCCAAAGTATGAAGTTGTAACTCGTGACAGCTGAAATACTTTGTAGACTGTGTGTGTCGGAAACAAGGAGTGCACCGATCGGGAACCTGCAAATAATCAAGCATCAACACAATAATATACCATTTTCTAAGGTAGGAATTCCCATACTCATATTAAAAAATGTCAAGTGAGTCATGGAAACTAAATATATATTGTGGATCCATGTCATTGTGAATCGGCATAGCCACCAGGAAAACATTGTGGATCTATGCTCTAAAATGACTCAAATTCGGACATAGCCACAAGACATACAAAGTGGATCTATGTGTTAACATAAATCATGAATACTCCATCACAACCTGTACCAGAATGATGCAATCCAAAGTCTTCATTTCCATCATCCCTAAGTATGAATCTAAACATGCGATTCTAGGTGCTGAAGTCAAACATGGTAGAAACCACTTGATTACCGGTCAATGATGAGAACTGTTAACAAGTGCAAGGGAAATCACCATTGATGTCAATGATTCCCAAGGTACTCTAGTACAATACAAAGAATATGAATAAATGATCTGAAGTCAAAAACTCTATGGAATCTCCCTATCAGGGATCAATGATGTGAACCCACTGTTGGAAGCGAAGAGACCTTCCATTGAGGCATGCAAGCTCTAAGGTACTAAGTGATTTCTAAGTCTCGTTCCTGGATAATGAGTTGAATTCGACAAGAAACGACTCATCACAAGAGGGCCTTGATGTATCCCCCATCAATGACACGAAATAAGTAACATATTTGAAGTAGATCAGAGTATGAGGTGATTCAAAATTGACACAGAGAAGGCTGACATGGTAGAAAATTTATAACTACAGATGGCCAACTCAATAAAACACTTGTTTTGGTTGGACTTCTCTTGAACATATAAATGACATGACAATTATCTTGGCAGCATTGACTCAAGGAGGACCCAACATGTGAACTTGTGGATTGTCAAACAAGAGACAAATGGATTTCCCAACCCAAATTCGATGATGAAGGGGGGTGTCATGTTCAAGAGAAACTATTATTGCCACTAACACAAATACAGAGAAACATTTCTTTCCCAATTTCCCCCCCACCATTTCTGGCGAGTACCTCTTCATTTTTACGCAAGCTTGAGGAGGATAACATATGCTTGTTGATGTAATCTCATCCTTCGGATGATTCCCTCAGAGTATTTTTAACGAACCCTAAGAAGGAGTGGTTCAGTCCCATATGGTTCTTTTGATGTTTGTTTAATGAGTCCAAAGAGAGAAAACTCAGGGTTTTTTCAATTTTAGGGAGTCTGAAAACACTTGAAGTGAACTCCATAAGTTCTTTTTTTGTAAATTAATATGATGAGACCGAAAAAGTGATAACCTACTACTCATCAAAAATTTTATTCAAATACTTTTATGAGCGTGAAAAGAACAAGGTCACTCGGAAATCTTTTCATGTTTAGAGAGTTTGAAAAGAGCTTAAAGGGGACTCCAGGGGGTTCTTTTTTTTGTATAACCTTTACGAGTCCAAAAAAGTGATAAAAGTATACTCGGTTACATTCTCATTGATTTACGAGAATGAGAATGAACAAAAACTAAGATCGAATTTTTTCCTAAAAAAATCCTTAAAGGATCTGTACACGCGACAAATCTATAAAAAACAAGCCAAAAACGAATCCTTGTTCCAATATTTCACTCCTAGAATTTTTATCTGCAAAAATCAACCGCTTGTAGAGTTGTTAGGACTTTAGGGTTTATATGAAACATATAAACAATATAAAAATAAAAATGAAAAAAGTTAAAGATCAATAAAAATGGGCAAAAACTCACATTTCACTATTTCATTTGTCATTTCACCCAAACCTTGCTCCAAACCCCCTTTTTACCTCGAATTTCAACTGTGGATTGTGGAGGTCTCGGCTGATCATTCGATGAATAGTCTCCATGGGAAAGGTAATATTCACTTCCTTTATCTCTCCATGGATTAAAATTTGTTTTTCATTGGTTAAAAATAGACTTTTTGGTTAATGTTTTGGCGGTACCCATGCATAGAGGTCATCGCAGGTGCCCTATATCGGGCCCTGCGATGATCTAGGATTGCCGCAGGTAGCTCTATAGCCAAATTGTGACAACACTGCACTGTGAAAATTCCCAAGTTTGCGACGTGCGCAACCCCAAAAGTTTTTAAAGACGAAACTGCCAATAAAAATTCTCCAAGGAAGAAAATTATGATGTTAATCTCCTTTCATTGTTCTTGGCAGGTCTTCCACAGTCAAAATGTTGGAATGGCCTGAGAGAGAGAATGATGAGGAATACTAATTTGTCTATAATGATGCAAGAATGGTGATGGCCCTCCGACAGTGTGAGTTGTTGAAATTCTTCAAGATCCAGGGTATCCGGTCTCAGTTGAGACTGCTTGAGCACCTAGTTCACATGTGGGATGTGAATAAGAATGTGTTTCATCTGGGCGCTCAAACTCTTACCATAGATATAGAGGATATATACTTCTTGAAAGAACTATCTCATCGTGGATTCTGAGTAACACTTACAGGTAGCAGAGGTAGCGGTGAGCTTATGAACCATGACATTAGCGAAAATTGTGTGTCGGGTTCCCAGAAACATAGAGATAAATTCGATATTAGAGATGTCTGATACTTGCCTCTATGGACCATCCTCTATACCATCACATGCATGGAAAGGAGCATGGCTCCCCATATGTCTCTTCAGATCTATTTTCATTATGCGCTCGAGTGTATGGAGCTCCGAGTCTTCAATTGGTGCAAAGGGGTTCTCAAAAGAATGAAAAAACAACTGACCAAGTGCAAGAGTGGTGGATTGAAATAGTTCAGATATGGTTCTATTTTGGTATCCTTCTTCCTAGAGAGGGTCCCAATTTTTCTCTTACAGGTAGAGTGGGGTATACCTTCCCCACAGGATCCGAGAATCAAGAGGTGGGTCAACCTCATGGCATGGCATGTAGTCGGTCCCATCGTTAGATATAACGATGTCTTCTTCCACTAGTTGAGAACTCAGATGCTCATGGTCGACGACTATGCATATGTCGGGCTAGGCTTCCAAGAATATCTGGACTTATCTCTTCATGAAGGTTCCCAATGGGCGGACATAGGTAAGAATGACATTTTGTTTATATCATGTTTTTGTTATTTTTCAAGATATAAAATGTTTTTTATGTTGTTTATCTGATGACTAATCAAATGATATTTGATGATGCAGATGTGGAA